>JAJJWM010000213.1:0-191689 GCA_021655865.1 Fusarium guadeloupense | reverse complement strand
CTTAACCGAAGGGCAAACCCCTACTAGGACCACCCTAACAAGCTCAACCTCAAGAGCCCCAACTGGGGATCCTACAGCCCTTATCCAGCAAATACAGGATCGGATTAAACAGCTAGAAGAACTAGAAAAATTGAAGAAAAAAGAGGAAGAATTGATATAGCAACTCCAAGGGATAATCAGAATCGAAACCCGCACAAGAGCTCGCCGAAGCTCACACAACTCATCCTCTAGCAGCGGAGGCGAGATCCATATTCGTAACATCACCCAGCTGACACTCCCCACTACATTCCAAAGGAGGGATGCATGGTTAAGTGATCTATAGCATACTTTCGTAGGTACTAGAAAATGATACCGCAAGGACTACAAGAAGATCCTAGTTACCCTAGACAATATGGATTTTGAAGGAAGGAATAGATAGAACCGATACCTTAATGAACTAGAGGATACAGCCCGGGAGACCGCCGAGGAAAATTGGGAAGGCTTTAAGGAGTGGTCCCTTTCACTCATTAAGGATTCAGCCAACCGGGAATCCTTACTTATGAGACAATTAGAAAATATACAACAACGGGAATACCAATCCCCTCAAGAGTTTTATTAGTACTTGGATTCTATTGAAAAGAACTTTCCTAAGGCAGCCGAGAAGCAATGGGCCCTTAGCTTCTATGCAAAACTACTATCTATACTTCAAGACCATATCTCCCTATATTTACCTAAGATCCTAGACACCAGAGAGGGCATTATGGCTCTAGCTACTCACTTTTGGGACTCTTGGAAAGGAAAGAATAAATGCCTTACTGAACCCTCTACTTCTTCCTGACCATAGAAGAACCAGAAGAGGTCTAATACCGAGCATGGCCAGCGGCGTCGATATGCCAATGACAACCAACCTACCAGTAACCGAAAGGGTACCTATCTGCATAGGGATTATTGACTAAAGTCTCTAAACACAAAGAACCCAAGTAACTCATCCGGGAAAATTCTTACTTACTATAACTATAGCAGCAATGAGCATTTTGTACCTCAGTATAATTAGCCCAATAAATCAAAGGTTAACTCCTATAAGGGAAAAGGGTTAAGGCTAATGAACTAACCCAACCGTTAACCTTTATACCAATACTCCGGGTTAAGAGAGCCTTTAGTGCTCCTCTTATGATATATAGGCAAAAGCCTATTGAAGTATAAGCTATTCTTGACTCAGGAGTAGAGATAGACTCTATCAGTAAATAATTTACTATCTCTTAAGGTCTATAGCCCATTTAAGTATAAAGACCTAAGTTTAAAGTTGTAGGAGATATACCGCTATACATTCATTATACATAGAAGGTCCCTATCATGATAATAGATCGAAACGGTAAGACAAGGCAATTTATATACATCTGCTTAGGAGTCAATAGAGACCTAAATCAAGAGGGAGGCCCCCTCTTATTATCGAAGAGTACCCTCATAGATCAATAGATCATCATAGACCATAGACAGCAGGAATGGTGGTTCCACCATAACTGGGCTATAACTAAAATTCTTACCCCCTAACGGTTCAAAAGAGAATATAAAAATATCATAAAGATCTTTACCATAATAGAAGCCAATAAATCCTTCCTACTATCTGGCAAGAAATAACCAGACTCTAATATACATACTACCTTACCCCTAGAGTTTTAAGATTTCATAGATATCTTTTCGCCAGAGAAAGCTAAGGCAATACTAAGTCATAAGGATACCGACCATCATATTGAGTTACTCCCTGGAAAATCCCTACCATATGGCCCAATCTACCCACTATCTTAAACCAAGCTCATGGAGCTTCAACAATACCTAATAGAGAATCTAGCCGCTGGGCGCATCTGGCCATCAAAGAGCCCGGCAGGAGCACCCATACTTTTTGTACCAAAGAAAGATAGGGGTCTATACCTCTACATAGACTACCGAGGATTCAATAGCATTTTGCTTAAAAATAGGTATTCTCTATCTCTAGTTTCAGAGATTCTTGATTGTATATAGGGAGCCCAATACTTCTCCAAGATTAACATCAAAGATACATACTATTATATCTATATTACAGAAGGTAATAAATAGAAGACCACCTTCTATACTCATTATGGCCACTTTAAATATATAGTAATGCCCTTTGGGCTTACTAATATACCAGTAACCTTTCAACACTATATATACCAAACCCTCTAAGGACTTATTGATACTATTTATATTATATATCTTAATGATATCCTTATTTTCTTAAAAACCAAGAAGGATCATAAGGAATACATTAAAGCAGTCCTTAAGAGAATGAGAGAAGCTAAACTCTATGCTAAATTATCTAAGTATAGTTTCTACCGAAAAGAAATTGAGTTCCTAGGGTTTATTCTCTCTATCGATGGTATTTCAATGGACCTAGAAAGGGTTAGAACTATTGTAGAATGGAAAGTCCTAAACTCCTTCCGAGAAGTTTAAGTCTTCCTTGGATTTTGCAACTTCTATTGATAATTCATAAGAGAATACTCTAGAATCATTCAACCTCTTATAAACCTCATGAAGGGGAGTAAGAAGGGCAAGAAGCCTGGAGAGATAGAGCTAAAAGGTGATGAAATGGAGGCATTCTGCCTCCTTATCTAAGCCTTCCAAGAAGCCCCCTTACTCCATTACTTTAACCCCAAAGTACCTATCTACATTGAGATAGATGCTTTAGGGTTTATAATGTTAAGAATCCTATTATAACCTAATGACCAAAGAAGATAGTATCCTATTGCTTTTTGGTCTCAAAAGTTCAAGGGACCTAAGCTAAATTACGGTATACCCAATCAAGAAATAATGGCGATTATAGAATCATTTAAACACTAATGACACTATATTAAAGGGGTACAGCATAAGATTGAAGTTCTTAGTGACCACCATAACCTCCAGTCATTCATAAAGAACCCTAAGTTGAATGGCCATTAAGCCAGATGGTATATATACCTTATACCATATAACTTCATTATTAAACATCGGACAGATAAGACCAACCCTACCGATGTACCCTCAAGAAGGCCAGACTATAAGGGCAAAAGGGCGGATAATTAGACCCTACTCCTAGAACTTAGGAAAAGACTCATAAGACTATAAGCAGTCATGAGATCTCAATGTAGGCAAGAAGCATATCAAGATCCTCAGGAGAGAGAGATAAGCTATAAACCCCAGTCTAAGCATGACAAGATATCTTTAGGAGGCAATGATACCCCTGCTTATACCCTACCTACTACAGTAGAGTGAGGAAGAGGAGAGAATCCTATGATGTATGGGGGTATAGCAATAGAAGCTGTTAGGAATCCTAAGCATTTAGCTGACTGGGCCAGAGATCTACCTGATTGTAAACAGATAATCTCAAAGGAATAAGTATAATGGGCTATATTCAAAGAATCTATCTATATAGACAATATATCTAAGCTACTATATAAAGTCATTATGTTTTTATAGAATCATAACCCTAAAGCATAGAAGAGAATCCATGCCCTTAGGGAGGCAAAAGATACCTAAGTCCCAGCCGAATGGACTACTATACAAGATAGTCTACTATTATTCAAGAATAGACTCTATATACCTATAGAGAAAAGCATATAGGATGAAATCCTAAGTCTATACCATAAAGACCTACTGGCTGGTCATTTTGGTATAGAGTATATACAAGAGTTGATTGAAAGAAAATTCTATTGGAAGGGTATTCACAATGATGTAGAAGACTATAGACACTTCTATGCAATCTACCAGAGAATATTAGCCAGAAGGCATCATCCATACGGCCAGCTTGAATTACTACCTATCCCCAAGTGACCATAGAGTAAGATCACAATGGACTTCATTATGGGCCTACCTTCAGTAATCTAGAAGGGAAATAAGGTTAATGCCATTCTTATGGTTATAGACTGTATAACTAAGATAATATAGCTATTCCCTATCAATATAGAAATAATAGCTTTAGAACTTACTGAGCTTTTCCATTAAGAAATTAAACTCTATTTTAGAGTGCCTAATGGTATAGTTACTAATAGAGGATCAGTCTTTATAAACAAGTTTTAATCTAAAGTATATTTCTTATTAAAAATAAGATAATGACTTTCTATAGTATTTTACCCCCAAACCGATGGCTAAATGGAGTGGATAAACTAGATATTAGAATACTACCTTAGGTACTTCATTTCAGTAGACTAAACAAACTGAGTGGCACTCCTGAGAAGTATAGAATTTACTTATAATAACGCAAGAAGTACTACAATAAAGTTCTCCCTAATGATGGCTCTTATGGGTTATAAACCAGACTTCTACATCAGGCTTAAGGATGAGTCTACAGAAGGGGGGATACCAGAGATATACCTCAGAATCCAGAAGCTATAAACCGTTAGAGAAGAGCTTAAGAAGCACTAACGAGAAGCTACAGAGAGATAGACAAAATACTACAACCAAAAATACCTACCAATGGAACTCACAGAAGGAAGCCTAGTAGGACTGTCAATATGTAACCTCAAGCTAAAAGGGGAGAAAAAGAAACTCATACCCTGATTCATTGGACCTCTTTGAGTCCTAGAGAGAGTAGGGAGACAAGCATACTGACTCACTCTACCAGAAAAGTATAATCATATCCATAATGTCTTTTACATCAGCCTCCTAGAACCATGGTATATAAACCAAATGACAGTAGATAAACCACTATCGATACTAGACCTAGAAGATGATAAAGGTAAATGGAAAGTAGAGTGAATAGTAGACCATAAAGTCATAAGAGGAGATCTATACTTTCTAGTCAAATGGAAAGACTGACCACTAGAGTACAACCAGTGGGTATACCATAAAGATATAATATATATACAAGAAGCTATCTAGGACTATTAATGCAAAGTGGAAAAGAGAAAGCAACAAGGCAGACCAAAGAAAGCTAGACCTAAGTCAATTATATCAATGGGTAAATTACCATAGAAGAGAAAGCAAGGCAATGGGGACAATGAGTTTATATATAAGCCTTACCCGGGCTGTATAGGAAATCTTCATAAGGCTAACTGGCCAAGCCCCAAACTCAAAAACCAAAACACCAAAACAAAACTTATATACCCAAGCCATAAACCACCATAGCCGACACAGAATAGAGATACCATTCATAAACCACCGATTAGGTAGCAACATAGACGGGAATACCGGCCATCACCTGGGCCACCCAATCGTCTTGGAGGTCCCCCTCTAGATCCAGAGCATCCTGGAACCCAGAGTGAAAAGCCTCTAGGGCAATGACCCAGGGGAGGTAGCCAGTATTGCCTACAGCAAGACGAAGAAGGGAGTTATCCTCCTAGACCTTGATAGCATTGGAGGTCTGTAACTATCCGTTAGCGAAAGCAAGATGATATAAAAGCAAAGAATTAGACTTATGGGGTCAAGAGACTGAGGTCCATTCTGGAGGGCAAGGAGCTTACGACGATGAAGACAATAGTTATGGTACTCAGTAGAGGTGTCCTAAGACAATTGGTGAATCGTTAGTTATATGCTGGCAAAGAGGAAAACAAATCAGAATGAACCTGAGTCTTATGCTTAGGACCCGAAATCCCAAACTCCGAGTTATAAGAGGTAACAATGGCCGAGAAGGCCAGATATAGATCCTGAGTGATACCGACCAGATGGGTGCACGAAGAGCGAGCGAGGGTGTAGGGAAACTCGTCCTCCTCCTTAGGGGGAGCATTAGAGTCATCTTCATTGGAGATAATCTGGTTAAGGTACTGGAGTAGACGGGAGACATTATGGCTATTGCCATAAAGAAGTTTAGGCATACTATTCAACACCCATTAGCCATGGTATCACAAATGAGGAACAGGCGATCGAGGGATAAATCCCACATAGAAGAAACTTACGGCTCATAGCAGTTACCTTAAGCGTTGCACTGGATGCAACGGATAGACAAAGCGGCGTTAAAGGCGCATACCACCGGGACCCTTTCGACAGGGAGTTGCTTCTTCTTCTTGAGGGCAGCCTTATTGCCCTCCAAGGCGGTACGGAAGCAATGTATGCACCAAAAATCCCGCGAAGAGATGGGTTGGAATCGTAGCATCATAGCTGTATTGGTGTGCTGCCGCTTGGCGATAGCCTGCTTGACATTGGGTCGGGGAGCGGTGCGCTTGTTAGGCATTTTGAATAACGTTGAGTCATAAGCGAAAAAGGAGAGAATGTATGGTAATAAAGAAAAAATTGAAAGGACTGGCGATGGGAGAGAGAAATATAAGCGAGACGGCAGCTATGGTCTCTATTTACTGTGGGAAAAACCTGGTTGTATAAAACAAACAAAACAAGCCTGTTGCTATGGGCGCCGAAAAGTTCGGATAAAGCCATTCGGGTTCGGCACCTGAGACGTGCCGGGCACCGGCAACTGTGGGTCCCAGACTCGGGGCCGGCGCCTAGGGGCCAGCCGCTTTTGGGGGGGGAATAATTGTAACGCCAAGGCTAGGGAGTCCGCCACGTAACCCCTTGGCCTCCCTTGCTTATCCCCTTNNTCTTCGCCTGACTGCACCATCGATGATCTACTTTATTACAACTTCTTTATGACAATAAGCCTCACAAGCATTACTTGTCTATCAAGAGACGTGACACTTCACTCCGCTCAGCATCACGCCCTACGCAATCTGCAAACATAAACCTAGTACGGACTAGTTTACCTGTTTGGAAACCCAACCGTCACACTCTAAGCTCTTGATCTAGAGGTTATATGTACCTAACTTTAGGGCTCTAATGAAGTTATCTCCCTAACCGTTATTCTATATAAGCTTAAGCTTCTCCTTAAGTAGCTCAACCTCTCTCTTGAGCCAGGGGTGCCTATTCCAATTGAAGGGGTGCTCCAAGAGCATAAGCTTGCAGCCAAAGAGTACCAAGCTGACTAGGGTCTTAGCGCTCCTAGGCCCCTTTAGGTATATTAATCCTTTAGCGTTATTCAATAGAGACTTAAGTCTCTTATATGGAATATACTCTAGGATATCCGCTATGGCCTTATCGTATGTTTTTACCGCTCTTAGCTTTAAACTTTTTGTACTACAGCCCTCGAGCTCTTGCGCGAAATACCTTGCTTTTTGTATAGTTTCGAGGTTTTATATCAAGGTCTGTGATGGTGAAATGCTGTTGTCCCTAATTTTATACATTCAACGATGCTGGCTTCAACCACCCTCTGTACCGTAGTATTTGAGTAACTCCAATGCCGATAAACAACAACCTGGACGATTACACTCGTCACGGCAACGCATGTTGACCATTCAACTCCATCATTCATGGTCTGGTCTGCAATGCTCATCCAACAACTCCGTCACCTTCTTCAGCGCCTCCTTCTGCACCTCCTCAACCGTCTGGTCCACACTAACGGTCAAGACATCGGGCTCGTCCGGTCCTGGCCTTTCCAAAACCTGAAACTGACTATGCACGAGGTTCGCACCCGCAAAGTGTCCTTTGCGAGATGCAGCACGTTGTTTGAGAACCTCTTCAGGCGCATCAAGATGTAAAAAGTGCACTCGCAAATCGCCCGCATTCTCGGATCCTTCGCGTAGAATGTCTCTGTATTGACGTTTGAGCGCTGAGCAGGTAACGACGAGATGCTCTGTTCCGCGATCTTTTGGGTGTTGGACGGCGTGGTTGTGTAGAGCTTCGAGCCAGCTCCAGCGGTCGTCGTCGGTAAGAGGCTCACCGCGACTCATCTTTTCAACGTTTGCTTTTGGATGAAACTGTGTCATGTTAGTATGTGTATCCAGTTGAGGCTAGCAGAAGAACAGACATCATCGCCCTCTACAAACTTGAGATCAAGCTCCTTTGATAAGTACTTGGCTACTGACGTTTTACCAGATGCAGTAGGACCTGAGACAAAGAGAATCCATCGGTGGCCCTGGGGCACTGGCTTTGAATCTGGGTGAGTTAGGTCTCCCATTGTGTATTTCTGGTAGTCGAGTAGCGGAATGAAAATGCAGTTGATCTTGTTGAGGTTGAACTTAACTCAGAGTTGAGTCTAAGAATATTTTCAGCCTGTTTGCACTCAATATGTTTGACGTCATAGTGATTGGCACCTTGGCGAATACACCATGAGCTTATTACGTATTGTTGTCCAGTATTCCATCGGGTTCTTTCAAGTTACTGTGGCATAGAAAACATGGGAAGTCTATGCAGCTGATGGATTTGATACTGCGCGTATCTCGAGTGCCTAGGCTAATTCGATTGAGGTTGACAGCATCAATCGCATACGAATTAGCTCAAGTAGCCGACTGATTGGGCGATTATTCCCGAGTCTTGCGTGTTATTATCCTGTAATTGTCAATTCCAGCTACATGTGATTGATTTTGCTGTCGGTAGAGTCGGTCGATCCAGTTCGAGTCTTTGATCAACTCAGTGCTTGCAGGTCGCGAGTGGCACTTATTACCCACGTTTACCAGAGACGTGGGTATTGACCTGCCATTTCTAAGCAATCGATCATCATTAATCTGCAATGCCTAAACGTTGCCATTGATATCCGCTACAGAACGCGCTGTGCTGCAACGCAGATGAAACCTAGTCTTGATGTACCCCAGAGATGATTGATCAGCACAGAGGAAGCATGATTGCTATTGACCAAGGACAAGGGGAGTCGAATTGAGGGGCCGAGGTTCTGGGTCAAGGGCTGTAAAGGGTCTCGCCTCGGTGGATTAAGCGCAAGTGGAGTATCGAATTCGGCCCATTTATTAGCATATCTGGGCGGATGCAACGGTCTGGAATTCGTTATCTATCTAATTGCTCCGTATTGTAATTACAAACGTTAGTCTATGCGTTTGGAGCATTCAAAAGTATTTGTGGTGGCCTCTGCAAAGTCTGTGTGCTAAAGTTTGGAAATATCTGGGTATTGATTGTGTATGGCATCATAGCCATCACGTTATTGAAACAAAGCCGACGGAACGCGTCGTTGCAAAAGCTTAAAGGCAGATTGGATCAACATGTAAGAATTTTGACAAGAACTGATGACGCTGATCTTTCCAAGCTTGGCCATCTAGGGTAGCAGCCGTCACTCCCATATCGTCGTTGGCTCCCGCCCTTGCATGGCTCGCGCGGAGTGGCGCGTCTTTACGCAGTTTTACTCATAACCGGGCAATTTCTGCGCAATCGGGACCAATAAAGAGGACTCGTAGACTTTCTAGAAGGAAAAAAAAAAAAAAAGGATGCAGTGCTAGCGTGGTTGGAATTTTTCTGGAAGAAATGAGCAAGCTAGAGATGCAACTGCGGAACCGCTGCAGCAGAAAATAACCAATGCAGATATGGTTGGTTCGGCTCTCGGAACGACCGATATCAGGCGATGGACTTGAGGCGTTGTTGGTTATCAACTGGATCCAGTTTGGTACCGTGCTGTAGCTGTAGGTAATCACAACTGAATCAAGGGTGAGCTAATATGTGCTTGGCCCCGGGTGAGCAGATCCCTTTAGCTCCCTTTGCTGCTGCTCTTTGTAAGTCGAGTTAGGCTTGTCCTGGTTAGAGTCATTCAGCTCGAGATGCATCTTAGTCGTCATGCTATCTCGACAGGTCATACGGCCACATCTGGACAAAGGCCGCGTCTCCTCTTCCCCATGGGGCCCTCGCTAAGGAGAAACGTGTAGTCAAAGGAACTGTTTTTTGTAGATTTCTTTTACGTACAACCCCAGAGTCGTGCTCGGTGTCGCATGTTGTGATCCTGGGGCTGTTGGTTCAAGCATTTCAGAGTTGACCTGTGCGTAGATCCACCTTTGAGGAGAACGAAGATGCGGGCATGCATCGATGTTCAGGGGTTTGGAGATAAATAATGCTTGTATTGTTGATCATGGAGGTTTGTGGGATGATGATACAGTGATAGTGATAGTGATAGTGGTATTGATAGCTGATGATGATAGTGAAGGTGGTATCTGAATATCAACATGTTACTCGGGCCGACCACAGGTCGTGGTGGATACAAGCTCAAATGCCGTCGCAGGCGGATAAAGCGTCAAGTTGGAGAAATACAGACTTACTCCGCACAATAAGGAATAATTCTTGGGGAAAAACCAGCATCACAAACCGGATGCAAGGATCCAAGGATCCAAGGCCATCCCGTTACGTATGCAAAACTCTTGTTGCCACCCGGGGCCCCGAGATCATGACAATCATATAGCAACGTTAACATTGCCCCAGGAACACATTGTCCGTGTTCCTGGAGCTTGAACCTTTAGCTCGCGCGTTAGAGTCTTAGTCAAGAGCGACAATAACCGCAGACGGGAGGAACGGGCAGCTTCTCAAAAGGGTAAAGCGGCGACAAACTCTGCAGAAAATTTTACTCAATGCCCGGCATTCACCGGCTCAGCCTCATATCAAGATATCCACTTGCACCGAGAACTCGCGATAATGCCTGCCCCTTGCCAACACCAAGATAAGCTATTCTTTGCGGGATCCATAAACCGACATGCGAGTCAGGTTGGGGTATGTACGGGGGAGAGGCAGCATCTCCAAACTCTTTTACGTAGTCATTGTGGATATACCCCAGAATGAGCAAAAAACTTTTTTCATAAAATATAACATGCCCCAGGAACGCTCTTTGTCTCCTTCTTTCTCTTTCTCTCTCTCTTTGTCTAACGATCGCTTCACTATCATACATCTACGACCGTCAACATGAGCCAGTACGACTCCGAGAAGCAGGCCCCCAACGCTGCAAAGGGCCAGCAGCACGAGAACGACCAGGCTGGTGTCACCAACGATGCCGTCTTTGGTGAAATCACAGAAGGTGGTCCCAACTACCGAAACGTATGTGTCTTCTCGATAATTAGATCATGTACAATGACTAACATTCACTCAGGTTGGTTGGCTTGGTACATCAGTCCTCATGATGAAGTCTCAGATTGGTCTTGGAGTCCTGTCGATCCCCGCCTCTTTCGACACCCTCGGTCTTATTCCCGGTATTATATGTATGCTTGCTATTGCTGCCGTCACCACCTGGTCCGACTACATTGTCGGAAAGTTCAAGCTTCGCCATCCTGAAGTCTACGGTATCGACGATGCAGCTGGTCTCATGTTTGGTCGAGCGGGCAAGGAATTCTTCGGTCTATCTTACTCTCTTCTCACCATCTGTATCGCCGGTTCTGCCATGCTTGGTATTTCCATCGCTCTCAACAGTTTGTCTGAGCACGGAACTTGCACTGCTGTCTTTGTTGCCGTGGCATGTGTCATTTCTTTCCTCACTGCAAGCGTCCGCACGCTCGATCGTGTTAGTTGGATTGCTTGGATTGGTCTGGTGACTCTTATTGTGTCGAGTAAGTGTCTATCAACATCTGCAGTGAATCATTTCTAACAGCACTCAGTCTTCATCGTCACCGTCGCCGTTGGTGTTCAGGACCGCCCCGACTTGGCCCCTGATACCGGTGTCTGGGTTTCCGACTACAAGCTGTTTAACAGCCCTAGCTTCGCCGATGCTCTCTCTGCCATCTCTGCCTTCATCTTCGCCTACTGTGGAACCCCCGTCTTCTTTCCTCTCGCTGCTGAGATGCGCGAGCCCCGCCACTACAAGAAGGCTTTGATCCTCTGCCAGGTCGTTGTCACCGTTGTTTACGTCGTTGTTGGTATCGTTGTCTACTACTACTGCGGTACCTACGTTGCTTCCCCCGCTCTGGGATCTGCCGGAAAGACCATCAAGAAGGTCAGCTATGGAATTGCCCTGCCTGGTTTGATCGCCTCGGCTTGTATCTACACTCACGTAAGTAAACCTGAGACCTTTACACCAGCACCTCGTCTAACATCCTCGCCATAGGTTCCCGCCAAGTTCTACTTCCTTCGTTTTCTTCGCGGATCCAAGCACCTTACCGCCAACACCTTCACTCACTGGTCCGTCTGGTTGAGCTGCACCTTTGGCATGGCTATCATCGCCTATGTCATCGCCAGTGGTATCCCTGTCTTCGGCGGCCTTGTTTCCCTCGTCGGTGCCCTTCTCGGAACCGTCCAGGCTTTCCAGCCCATGGGTTGCATGTGGCTGTACGATAACTGGGGTCGTCAGGACCGTGGCAAGAAGTGGTACCTCGGAGTTGCCTGGGCCGTTTTCGTCATCGTTCTCGGAACATTCCTCATGGTTGGTGGTACCTATGGTTCCATCGTTGGTATCATCAACTCCTACGAACAGGATGGCGGCACTGCTGCTTGGACCTGCGCCGATAACTCCAACTCCTCATAAGCTAAAGGAGGTATGTTGCGGAGTGTCCGAATATATGTGGATATAGATGATTTATAGAAATGTTAATGCAAGCGATCAGAGTTCAATAACAATTGTTACTTCAGTTATAATCGTCCCTTCAGTGAATTGCCTGCCCATTCTCCGTTCACATCTCTCTCAATTCGCTCAAAGACACCTGGCCCTTGCTTCCCAAGACCAGTCCCAACAGCAACAGCATACGCTCCAACTGATTTCATCCTAAGATAACCATTTCCATCACGTACTCCGCCAACCCCGATGATTTGTATGTGGCTTAACTCAGGTACCTGGTCAAGCATTTTGCGCAATGTCGCCACGTTTCCTAGAGCGAGAGGATGTAGAGGTGGACCGGCCATACCACCGACGCCAGGACCAGGCAATTGAGATTCCAGCTCGTCAGCACCAACATTTTGAAGAATCAGGCACGAACCCAGAGTGTTTGTAGCAGTTATGAAGCTGATAGAGGATGCTGTCGTCTGCAGCGTGTTGATCAACGTGGAAAACTGCCCATGATGCGTATACGGTGGCGTCTTGATGCCAACAGGTAGTGAAGGGTGCTTGGGGAGTAGATCAAGATAGCCTTTAAGAGCCGAGCCATCATACGCAGGCGGTGGAGCACCTGGGATATTGGGACAACTCAAGTTGACCTCCATGGCCAGAGGGAACGGAAGGTGTTTTGAAGCATCTTCAATACGAGCATAGCTGGCTTGAATATCCTGGGGAGACCCGGTAACACTGATGATGAATGTCTTTCGCAGCTGTGGAAGTTGTTGAGAAATCTCGGTCAAGAAGCCGAGGTATCCATCGAGCGGGATGGGGCTATAGCCAAGGCTGTTCAAGCTGGCTGTTGCATCTTTGGTATGGCCACTGGGAGGGTCTTGTGTAGACGAGGTGCCTTTGTCTGGAGTCGTCGTGGAAGGGTTGAAGAATAAGTATCGGTGTTGATCGTGCTGATGATCAAAGCCATTGATAAGCGATGTGCGGGTGGTGATGGCGCCCGTGGAGGGAGATGAGGCAATTGCCAACAGATCTTTGAGTTCTGTTGCCCATGGTGTTGCTGAGTTGAGCAACGGGGGGTTAAATGTCAACAAAGGGGGAGACATTGTCGTATGAACGAACAGAAGTTAAGATTGAAGAATGAGGGGCTACTGTCGGAGATTGAAGCTTTCCAGATAAGAGACGCATTATGTAATCATGAAGCGAGGCATGAATGATACGAGTGGTGATAGTGAGAGAAAAGCGGCAGATACAAAGAATGAGCCAAATTTGAATTTCAGGCTCATCATATGGACTCGGAATGAGCTTTTGTTCCAATTTTCTTCAACTCAACTATTTGCATACTTATTCACAATTGTATTGTCGGTACTTAAGTTGCCAAGCCTCAACCAACTTACTTCAAACGAGCTACCTATTCTCTGACCCTTTGACTACTCACTTTCTCCGCTCTTCCAACACCCTCTGACTAGGTGGCGCCTTGGAATGATCAACATTATTATTCAACTTGCTCAACTTTTCCTCCAGCCGTTTCGCAATCTCCTCATCAACATTGGCCCACATTTCTACCAACCATGTTAGCATCTTACATCACTCCAATATTTTCAAGACAACTTACTGATCGTTTCCTTCTGTATTTCTGGTAGCGCCTTGTTAACGTGTCCGGACAAGTTGTGCAGAAACTTCTCATCGTCGCCACTCTCTTTAAAGATCTTCCAGAGATTACGTGGCTGCTCCCAATCCTCTTCAGTCACATCCGACGAGTAGGCTTGGACTTTGCCAACCCATTCACTGTGAGCGACGTCGGCTGGACCACTTCTGATCTTGCGGAAAGACGAACGGACTGTGCCGCTGTCAGTATAAGTTTGGATATCAATGTGTGTCGCTTACCATAATCTGGATCAGAACCATAGTTTCCATCTAGACGCATCGGCCCATCCCTCTGATACGGTGAGTACACATCCAAGGGTCTATTGCAAGGCAGCTGCTGATAGTTGGGTCCGATGCGGTATCGTGCTGCGTCCGGGTAGCTGAACATGCGAGCATGCAACATGATATCAGCAGAAGGTGCAATACCAGGAATTAACGTCGATGGAGAGAAGGCAGCCTGCTCAATATCCTGGAAGTGGTTCTCCGGGTTCTTATTGAGCGTCAGCTTTCCAACTGGAATCAAGGGATAATCCTTGTGCGGCCAGATCTTGGTAATGTCGAAAATGTTCCACTTGTACGTCTCAGCATCCTTTGGATCCATCACTTGAAGATAAAGTGTCCAGCTTGGATAGTCACCGCGCTCAATGGCATTGTAGAGGTCCTTGATGTGATAGTCTGGCTCCTCACCAGCAAGACGTACAGCGTCTTCTTGCGACAGGTTCTTAACACCGGCGTCGGGCTTGAAGTGCATCTTAACATATTTGTAAGATCCATCCTCTGGCTTTCCAAACTTGAACGTATGGTTCCCAAAACCATTGACGTTTCGAAGAGACTCTGGGACACCTCGAGGCCCAAAAAGCTGCATCAAACAATGGGCACCTTCCTGATTGTTGTTGTGGAAATCCCAAAACATGCTCGAGTCAGCCACAGCCGTTTGGGGATGTCTCTTGTGAGATCTGTTCAGCGACGGGAACTTTGCGGGATCACGAATGAAGAAGACGGGCAAGTCATTCCCAACAAAATCCCAGTTCCCTTCCTCTGTTTTCATCTTGAGAGCGAAGCCTCTGATGTCGCGGAGTGTGTCTGAGGATCCCTTTTCACCTGCAACAGTGGACAGACGGGCGAGGACCTTGGTCTGCTTTCCGATCCGGCGGAAAGGTGCTGCAGAGCACCAATCAGTGATGTCGTGCGTGCATTCAAACTGACCCCATGCTCCGGCAGCTTTGGCGTGGACAACTCTGTTGTTTTATTAGTTGAGAGTGTTGATAGAGGTGGTGGAGGTCATACCGTTCAGGGATCCTCTCGCGGGGGAAATGAGCCAATGTCTCTATCAATTGCGTATCTGCCAGTAAAGACAAACCGCCGCCTCGGACTTTTGGTCCTCGGAGGATGACTGAGGATGTTGGGTCCTTTACAGGAGCGCCCTCGGCCAGTGTGTATACCGGAGGTTCTGTTGACTGCTACACATTAGCCATTTGATATTATACAGGAAACAAGATGGCGTAGAAACTCACATCTGACATTTTGGCTGAATTGAAAATGGTTTGATGTCGATTGGTCCCTGAGCTGTCGTCTCTTGTCCTTATATCCGACAGCTCGACTCCACTGCTAATTGTGACGTGATTATTGTCTCCTCGCCAGCATCAGTTGAGGACGTCATAGACTGATTGAAATTTCATGGCATTACGAATCAACGACACTTTTATTGGCCTTTTTGCGTGTAATGTCGCGTTTTCTGCATGGATTTGGGTTATATGAGAGCCACATCAAGTGGACTGACAGTGCTCCAGTTTAGAGGGTGACATGAGAATTGAGCACTTTCTTCTGGAGTATAATAATTTAGATACAACTTAGTATTTAAGGATAGATAAATTATACTTAGATTTCAAAAACTAACAGAAATTAAATAAAAGTCTTTAGGATTTTAATCCCTTTTAAAATATTTTTATATAAACATTAAGTACATTTACTAAAGATGAAAATAATAGTAAAGACTGGCCATTTCTTATATTATCTTAGGGTCCAGCAAGGAAGAACGGAAGAAATACTAGAGACGTATCGTGTTACTATAAATGGAAATGGCACTCTTCGGAGGAACTCAAAATTCTCACGAGAATTGCTTTACTGTCATGTCCGAATCGTGATTGCAGCCCCTATGCCCTTAAACGAGCAGCGATAATTTCTAGTAGAGACCTACATGTAAATTAGATGACCAGGCAAGTTGAACAAGTAGAATCACAATTTAAACCAAATGTTAATCATTTTTTCCCGTCAACTTTAGTCGTCGACGTCTCTTGGCTCAACACCAGAAGTCGCCTTCTCATACTCCGAAATACTCATGGGAACAAACACTGTCGGTCTGGTAATAGGCGTAAACCCTTCCCCATGCTCATTAAACTCCTCCAGCCTCTTCCTTGTAGCAGCTCGAGTCGTGTTCACGCTATAGATCTTGACCCGATGACAGCTGCTCGTAACATGTAGACCCCAGTTCCAGCTGTGCCGCACGGCCATGGGCTGCGTGTTGAGACTGTTATCCCAACATCGAACAACGAGCTCTGTCCAGCCTTCGTGGTCACATGGAACCTTTCCTGTAAAGGTACGCCAGGCAAACTTGTGCTTGGGTGAGAGGTTCTCGAGAGGGACGGCGTACCATACATAGCCGCCGTCAGAAGATATCTCTACACGTTCCGGCCAACGGCCACCGCCAGAATATGCCCAGCCTAGAAATGTTAAATACAATCACAAAAGACAAGTATGGATAGAACCTTACCTGTGACTTGGATTTCACCGTCGTGGACAACGACTTCTTTGTGCCACGGAGACATGATAGCGCTACTGACTGGCATCTCCTGGATTTGGATACCCACTGCAACTCATCAGTCTGGAAACACATAAACAAGGCGACATACTTACTAGTGGGCAGCTGGTTATGCTTGCCAGTCTGTTGCTGAAAGTACAGATACTCCCTGCTCTGTACCGGTGCAAGACTAGGTGTTTTTATCCCCTTGATACGGTATAACCACTTGACGCTCCTCGCGCCAATGTAGCCCATAACAACTGCACGTAGCGGAAATCCATGTATCTTGGGTAGTGGCTTGTCGTTCATCTCCCAAGCCAGAAGAACTTCGTTGGCCTTGACCTTGGACCAAGGAACAGAAACAACGTAGTTCATGGTCTGGCCTGCTTTGAAATCTAATATGCCATCAGCGATAGGTTATTCACTTGCAGGGGCTCAATCAGTACATGTGTCTGCACCATACAGTTCAAGGTGCTTAGCATCATCCTTGAGGCCGCCGCAGTACTTGATAACCTTCTTCAAGCTGACGCCCGTCCATTTGGCTGTGCCGATTGCACCTTCAGCCCACGGAGCATTGATCATCTCATCACCTTCGCCAGGGTATTCGACAATCTGTTCGAAACGGCGAGTGCCACTGCATTGAATCGTGACGATTTTAGAGACACGGGGGAAGCGACTTTCATCTTGCAAATCGACAAGTGTAAGGGTTTTTGGGTCATTGACAAGACCATCGAGACGAATATCGTAGGCACTCGCTTCGATGTCAGGGATACCACCATGATTTCGCACGAAATGCAAATCATTAGGCATAATATAGTCCCTAGTGAGTAGGCTCTTGGGGGCTTCTCCATTGTAGGGAAACTCGAGAAGATGGAGCATATCAGGGTGTTTTTCCTATCCCATAGTGTCAATCTCCGATATCAGGCACCACCAGCATGACGCAGCTGAAATACCTTAAGGACTGTTTGCCAGCTAATCTCTGGAACTCTTTCCAAAGACCCTCCTATAGCCTTGTGCCATAACTTCCAGCGCTTGCCTTCCAGCACGGGGTTGGTAGAAGGGAGAGGCTCAAGCTGGAATTCAGGTGGGGGAGGGAAAATGAAGCGCGAAAAGCGCTGGTGAGCTTTGGCTTTTTTGTCTGGATAGTCTTCCCATTCGACATAGCCTCTCCAACCTTCTCTTTCGTCTTTTACCTCGAGATCGGGATCTTCAGGAATATCTGGACCGCCAAGTTCTGCCGAGTCGGAGGCATTCAGCTTGTGCGGCTGCGTATTGACCTTGATGCTGCTCTGGTTACGGATGCTCAGGCGAGCTGGCTCTAAGCCCTGCTCCAGTTTCCACTCATCAGGAGCCTTGGGATATTACTACTTAGTATCGTGAAGTCCAAAGTGGAATTGGATATTACACACCTGGTGGCGTGCCTGTGTCTCGCGAAAGGGGATATCTGGCTGCATACTGGCAATTTCTGTATCGAGAACTATACAGATGAGAAAACCAGATTTCTAGAATAGAGTTATCATAATATCAACATTATACTGGCTACGCGCGTCTTTTGTTGGAGGAATACGGAAACCTCGGCATAGGATCATGGTGACGCCAAGAAGCAGTGATAAAATCGTCACTAGTCGGCGTTTCCAAACGTACCATGGAGGATCGCTTCGTATACAAGTGGTGGAAAATTACGTTTACATGTTGACATATAGACCGATGTAACTCTTGGGCAAACCGATATAAGATAACACCACAATTGGCAGCTTTCTTAATTTCAGTGATAGAGTCGTTGACGTCGTCGAATAGTCGTGAGTTTCTTGTTCTTGCTCAATTTCCATCTAATTTTGATGGAGATGATCAGCTAAGCAACTGTGGCTAGTTACTCAAAGGTTGCACCTCAACGTTTTGATCCTACTCTCTCATCAAAGTCTACAATCTAGTGACTAGTTATATTAACACAGACGAATTCATTTAATCCCAATCGTATGCTTCACTCTTTTTTGCCCATTTTCTACCCTTCATTCTATGACCATTGTCTACCCTGAAGCAGTGTGATAACTGAACAGTCAACTATGTGTATACAAATGATTCAGATTCCGAGCACTTTACCGCCAAACAATAGATTGTCCAGACTCATTGTCCAAGTACGGCGACCGCGTGTACCACAGGCCATCTAGACCAACCTTGAAAGTGGCTGTAGCTAAAACCGTCGAAAATCCCTACTCCCTTGCACCTTTAACATTCCTCGGGATGCACTTTTTTCTCACTCAGCCACATCCAAACTTTGAACTATTACCGCACCCGTGGATGACAGGAATGCTATAATCAGGGACTAATGTCTTTACCTGTGACGGGTGGCGTTGTGTCTTACAGGAACCAGGAGAGATGGCGTGTAACGGCTATTGGGACCCGAGGCATGAGATTCGGTATGGCCCTTGCATCTTAGCCATTTGATTTCTGAAACCAGTAATTCTTGGGAAAGATGATGGGAAAGCTCAAGTCTATGTCGTAAAGTCGAGAATGGGCATTTTGAACCTCGCTACTATCCTTAGAACTCGATGTGACAGGCAATCTCATTGAGTTCAAGCAGATCGGTCGAGACCTAACATGCATACAAAAGTGCTATCGCTCTACATTTACTTTTCTTGCTAATTCTTAGCCCATCCGTCAAAAATTTCAAAGAATGATAGAAGGGCCCATGGCCGCTCTGTGGCATTCTAAGCCTTGGCAGACATTGTCGCCAGCCCCTGTCTTACATCTAGCCAGCACCATCCATCGCTTTTCTGCCCCTGTGATCATTTCTCACTTGATAATCAAGTTTTATTTCTTATTACACAATCCATCCTGTGACTGGATTAAGAGATCAAACCGTTTTCAGCGTTTTTAATGAGGCTGGTTTCTGAACCCTTCCCACCACCACGTTCTAGCTCGCAATACATTACAACTCTTTGGATTCTGAGACATATCTCGCTCACTCGGAACGCTCGAGACAGACTTCCCAGAAGTTGGGAGGCCTATAAGACATATCGACGAACGCGCCGAATATCGATTCTTTACCACGCTTCCTCACACTTCCGGTCGATCATATACCGAGCACTCAGCTCTCACCCTTTTCTTATCCATCTTTACATACAAGCCCATTTCTATACTTTCTTTCAAACACCATGAAGATTTTCAGCACTTTCGCTACCATCCTGGGATTAGCTGGTCTAGCCCAGGCACACATGGAAATGACTTATCCTGCTCCTTTCAAGAGCAAACACAACCCCAATGCAGGTTGGGACATTGACTACAGCATGACTTCTCCCCTTTCACCTTCTGGAAGCAACTTTCCCTGCAAAGGCTATCACTCACTCTTTGGCACTGCCGCTGGTGCACCCACCGCTACCTGGACAGCTGGCAATACTTACAGTATGAACATTGCCGGCGGCGCAGACCATAGCGGCGGTAGTTGCCAGGCCTCACTTTCTTTTGACCGCGGCGCCACTTGGATAGTCATTAAATCTTTTATCGGTAACTGTCCTACTGCGCCTTCTTCTTCTTTTAGTTTCACTCTGCCAGTCGACGCACCCGCTGGAACGGCTATGTTCGCCTGGACTTGGTTCAACAGGATTGGTAATCGCGAGATGTATATGAACTGCGCTGCCATCAACATCAGAGCTGGAAGAGGCACGCTCCAGACACCACTGCGAAACCGCCCTACTATATTTGTCGCCAACGTCGGAAACGGGTGCGCAACTACAGAGACCAAGGATGTCATGTTTCCTAACCCTGGACCTGATGTCTCTATGGTGTCTTCCAACACCGGACCACCTGTCGGTCGTTGTCCAGCTGGTCCTGGAGCCCAGGTTCCTACCACCACCAAGAAGACTTCGAC
The DNA here is from genome assembly GCA_021655865.1 of Fusarium guadeloupense. NCBI lineage: Eukaryota > Fungi > Ascomycota > Sordariomycetes > Hypocreales > Nectriaceae > Fusarium > Fusarium guadeloupense. Next base: position 171,193 of record JAJJWM010000213.1, on the reverse strand, counting down.
CACGAAGGCTCCGACAAAGACTACCACAAAGTACGTGTACTCTGCAATGACCACGTTAGAACTTATTGACATAGTTACAGACCTGGCGGTGTTTTCATTACCGTCCCTCAATCAACAAAAAAGACAACTACCAAGCCCACAACTACCAAGACGACTCTCAAGTCTACGACCCGCAAGACAACAGCCCTGCCCTCACCTACGGGGGCACCCACTGGAGACATGCCCGTTGGAGCAGCGTGCAAGCCAGAAGGATATTGGAACTGCAACAGAGAAGGCAAGCATTTCCAGAGATGTGCTTCTGGTACCTGGTCAGTTGTTATGGCTGTGGCGCCAGGCACGAAATGTAGGCCGGGTCAGGGCATGGAGTTTGTTATCGAGTACGCATAATGGTTATGATGTGATGGATCTATTTGCACCTTCTTTTTATATTTCTTTTGTCACTTATCGTTTTGGATACCTCGATATAGCCTTTCATTTAAGTAAAGCTAGAAATGATAACGACTTTGTTAGGAAACTGGTATGAATACTCCTTTCCCTATTGTTTTCTTTCGCCAATAAATAAATCTCCGATATTTTGTACCTAGTGGCGTACCAAGCTTTTAACCTCCGACGCTTCGGACCGACAACCCCCTCTTGTTCCTAGTTTCTTGTATATTTCCGTTATTTCCAAATCTACGGATGCCAGGGTTCCCTGCGTGATTTTCTTCTACGGATATGCGGGGCTCGAGATTAATGAGCCCACCTTTTCAACAATCTCCTCGGCTCAGTTGGTTCATGTATTTTCCCACACCGAAACTTGGATATCATGGCGGAACCAAAGACGGCCACTGAAGAGCCCATCGAGCCTGTTGCCTTGAATGAGCATACTGATGATGAGGAGGAGTTTGCGACCTCGGATTTCGACTCTGAATCGCTGTATGATAGCTCTACTAGTCTGAACACCAGCATCTATCAGCATGCTTTTGAGAATGGAAGACGGGTAAGCCGGAATTGCATTTGAACGAATGATAACGTGTACTGAATGCATACTAGTATCATCAGTATCGCAATGGAACGTAAGATGCCAAGATAGGTCATGTACGTCTCCAGTCTGACGATTTATGTCCAATAGTTATCCGATTCCCAACGACGACGCGGAGCAGAATCGCGACGACATGAAGCACGCGATGATGTTGGAATTAACCGAGTTAGCCCCGTTCTTTCCCTGCAGTGCTTCCTTCGCTAATATCGCTCAGTGGCAAGCTGTTCTTTTCGCCAATTGGTGACGCACCACAGAAGATTATCGACCTGGCTACCGGTACTGGTATTTGGGCCATTGACGGTCAGTTCATTACATATTCTTACCCCATGCTCAAAGCTGAGACTATTAAGCCGCCGACAAGTTCCCCAGCGCTTCTGTTATTGGTGTAGATCTCTCACCTATTCAACCACAATGGGTTCCTCCCAACCTAAGGTTCATCGTCGACGATATTGAAGATGAATGGATGCACGGAGACGACTTTGACTTTGTCCACATGCGCTGCATCAGCCCCTGGCTTAAAGACGAGGTCAAGGTGCTGCGCCAGGCTTACGCGTGAGTTCACATATAATCTAGCGCCAAGAGTCCATTTAACACGATCGTTCTAGGCATATGAGACCAGGAGCTTGGATAGAGATACAGGAACTCGACGCCCGCGCAAACTGTGATGACGGATCCCTCGCGCCGGATGCACCCCTGGCCAAGTTCTTTGACGCTGCAGAGACAGCTGTAGCCAGTTTTGGCATGAAATTCCGCGCAGGCGAGAACTTGCGCGAACCCCTTGAAAAAGCAGGCTTCACCAATGTGACCTGCAAAGTTCTCAAAGTTCCCATCGGTACATGGGCAAAGGTGAGTACAGCGACTCTTATAAGGAGCCAGTTGGCTGGTCTGACTTATGATATCAGGACAAGAAGCTGCGTCTTATCGGTCTTTACTTGAAGACAGCTGTTAGTGACATGTTTGGGGCCATGGCTGCAAAGCCTCTGCGTAAGATTATGGAGCCAGCTGAGATTGAAGTCTTTTTGGCTGAAGCGCGGAAGGATCTTAATAATGTCAACATCCATTCGTACGAGAAGTATTACTTTTGGTACGGACAAAAGGCATAGGCTTGAATATAGCGTCAGGGGGGTATTTCAGGGAAGCATGGGCGGCTCGGTTTCTTTTCAGGTGGCAATCTTATATCTATGCGAATACATCATTTGTCGTTGCAAACAAAACTTTGCTCATAAGTGACCTTCCGACCACCTATCACAAGTTTGTACGGTTTTCATTCTACTAGGGTTAGCCGTCTATAAGAATGCCGGTCGGTGGCAAAGAGATCCCGAAAACATACCATCCTTCAATCCAAGTGATGCCTTTGCTGATTGTCCGGGAATGTAGATGCATTTTCTGGCACACGATGACATTAAGGAATATGTGTATGGCCGTCTAACAGGTGTTAGGGCATTCTTGGAGCTAAACTTCCTCTATCCGAACGGCGGCAAAAGTCTCTTGAATCAGATCGTCGACAAGGTCCATGATGTCTTTCTTTGGACAGTTGTTGTGACACAGACCATATATCAGTCTCTCGTCGAGGGTGCCAGCCTGCCACAGCTGCAATCAATCCTGGACAGAATGCCGCCCGATATCAACAATTCGTACGACGTCATATACTCGGCTATCCCCGAGGGGCTGCTACCTGAAGTATCGGTCATGCTGCAGAGTCACGTATCTGCCTGTACACCCTTGGACTGGACAACTTTGTGGCTGGCAGATGAGACATTGGGGGGCCAAGATGAGCATGGATATCCACGCCTTCAACATGGACCAGATACATGCAGCTCTCAAGAGAAGACTCGACGCCCGGACCCGAGGGATTTTGAATGCCGCCAAGCCCACTCAGACTGTCGATTTTCTTCATAGAACAGCTGCCGAATGGATGAAGCAGCCGAGGGTTTGGGAGCAACTTCGATCCGTGAGTCCCACAGGCTTCTATCCACACATGTGTCTTCTCCGATTTGATCCAGTCCTCAAAAAGGATCCAGAGCCCTGCTGGAGCAGGCTGTCTTCAGAGCTGAACTATACTCTGGACAATGGATCCTTGCTGGAGTGGATTGCTCCAAGATTTCGCATACTCGGAGACTTACGCCGTTGGCTTATCTTCTACCCAAGAGAACTGAACAAATTGACGTTGTCTATTTAATTCATGAGACCAAAAGATCTAATAATAACAACGATAAGGAACGTGATATTAAGTATTATAGTGAGGTAAAACACCTCTTACAATGTAATAATACTCTGGAGATGGAAAGATAGCATACGTAAAGGAACGATTTGGAATAAAGATACGGAAATGGTTTGACAAGAGACTGGAATCTAGCAGTAAAAGGGTCATAGCTTGTATACTTCTTTCAGAAACATTCGCACTTAGGGCTTCTACTTCCGTTTGGGTGATAACTGCGAACTTTGGCCACCGCTAGACTATTGGGCAAAACCTCATACGCAATTACTCATCAATCGTTGAGCTGACAAACGTCTTATCAACATAGTAGTTACTTACATAATTTCGAGAATTATCCAATCCCTTCAAAGAAACTATTTCATTAGAATCCTATCAAGGTGTTATACGAGTTTTGCAGGTCCTTTTGGAAGGATTGAGTATGAGTGGTCTCGAACATCATGCACTGATAACACTACCTGAGCAAGGGATTAATAGTAATGCACACAAGACTAGAAAGATAGGGCATTAGAGTAAGGCTCCGAAAGCCGTCCACTGGATTCTTCTGTCTTGTCTTGGCGTATAAATTCCATCTAGTCCTCTCGAATCATTGCCTACCATCAACCTCCAAACAACCGCAACTATGCTCCCACGAATCTTGGCAGCCCTCTTCTTACCAAGTCTGATTCTTTCAGACTCGTTACCTGCACAGACCATTGGACAGCTTCCACTTGGAACATGGTTTGAAAACATCGCAGTTCGTCCTAATGGCGACCTACTCTTGACGCAGCTGGCGCCCTCTGCCATCGTCTACACTCTCCGCGCCCCCTCATCTCGCCACCAGCATCAAATCGAGGAGCTTGCCAATATCGCTTCTATTAATAGTCTACTTGGTATTGCCCAGGTTACCTCTCGTTACCACGACGCCGAAGAATACGTCGTTGTTGGCGGCAATGCTACTGCTATCGGACAATACGCTGTCGGAACCTTTAGCGCCTGGTCGATTCAGCTTCACAAGCCGCGATATGGCCAGAACGTCAAGGTCCGCAAGATCAGTGATCTGAACAAAGATGCGGCGTTTCTAAACGGCGTGGCTGCTGTTCCCGGGAGATCGGATGCGGTCCTGGTAGCTGACTCTACCCTCGGTTTGATCGGCCGCATTGATCTTGCGTCGGGCAGATATGATACATCAGCCTTTGTCTTTCCTGAGCTTGCTCCAGTTCCGGGCTCAGCCCTACCAATCGGTGTCAATGGGATACAGATCTACAATGGCCATCTCTACTTTGACAACTCGTTTCAGAGGCGTATCTATCGAATTGCCATTACTCGCAAAGGATACCCAGTCAAGGGTGCCAAACCCGAATTAGTTGCAGACCTGTCGAGTAAACTGACCTTTCTTGATGATTTTACCTTGGATGAGGATGGCAATGTTTATGTGGCTAGTAACTTTGACAATTCTGTGGCGTTTGTCAATACTCGCACTGGGAAGTGGAAGATTGTTGCTGGTGGATTGACAGACTTGACTGTGGCTGGTGATACGGCTTTGGCGTTTGGTCGAGGGAAACGAGATAAGCCAACTCTCTATGTTGTTACCTCTGGAGCTCTTGCCGGTCCTGTCAACGGAACAGTGACTGAGGGTGCTAAAGTTGTCGCTGTCGATACAAGGAGGACCCTAGCATAAAGTGACAACGTCTTCGCATAACTCCCAGGTAGCATAAGCAGCCTTAATTCTAACGGTTGGTGGTTAAATACCTTATCCTGGTCACAACACCAACTGTATTCGTCCTATTGATCCTTGTCTCGCCCCACAAACTCCCTTTTTGTCGTATCTGTGCCACCAAAGTTCCCCTCACCGAATTTTGTCAGCTGAGCAATTTGCAAAAACTCAATAAACAAATAAACCCGTTGGCTCTGTCTAGTATAGAGCAGTTGTCATAGACAATGTCTGACCAACCTGCTGCTGTTTCTGCTGCTGCCCCGGCCGCCGACACGGGCCGGTCCGGACTAGGGGCCGTGGAATCGGCTCCGGCACCGCAGCCCGAGTTAGTTCCCGCCGCTGATCCACAGGTAAGAAAACAGAGTTTCGCGTGTTGGAGCATGGATGTTGACCGTGCTGGGGGACAGGAAGATGACGAGAGCGAGACCGACTCTGCTGTTGGTGATGATGCGTAAGGCTGCTGCTGATCCTACTGGCTTGGTTGCATTTGCTGATGAGTGTATAGGGCCAGCTCCACTGCTTCTATCACCTCTAGCATTCTCGAGTACCGCACTATCCAGGGCAGGACGTTTCATAGTGACAGGCATCCTACCGAGTACTTTACTCCCAACGACGAGCAGCAGTCTGCCTCTATCGATATCAAGTGGGTATAATGTCATCGAAGCAGGGTTTTGTGTTGACCTGTTCCCAGCCATCAAGCTTTGACTCAGCTTCTCAATGGAAAGCTGTTCCTTGCTCCTATCAAGGACAACGTGCAGGTACGTACATACACTTGTGGAGCTGTAGACTTGCTGACTACTGTTTAGAAAGTACTTGATGTAGGAACTGGAACTGGTAAGTGACGTATCCAAGATTCTATTCTATAGCATCTAACCATTCACAGGTATCTGGGCCATGTAAGACCTCTTCTCTCATTCTATTTCAACCACTCACATCTCAAAGCGACTTTGCAGACGAATATCCAGAAGCCAAGGTCATTGGTAGTGATTTGTCCCCTATCCAACCGACCTGGGTGCCTCCTAACGTCAAGTTCGAAATTGACGACGCAACCCTGCGATGGACCTGGAACGATAACACCTTTGACTTTATCCACATCCGATACCTCTTCGGTGCTATCAAGGACTGGGCTTCCCTCTTCAAGGAAGCTTACCGCTGCTGTGCCATCGACGGTTGGATCCAAAGTGGAGAAGCCGACGTCCACATCCGCAGCGACGACGGAACCACCGACGATCTTGATTGTTTGAACCTATGGGCCAAGCTCTTCACAGAGGGTGGTGCCAGACTTGGCAATCCCTTCTTTGTACAAGAAGGTGACCTGCAGGAAAAGGGCATTCAGGAGGCTGGATTTACCGATATTAAGAGTATCGAGTACAAGGTGAGTGCGTTGGACGCTTGTAAGAAGCAATCAAATGACTTTGATTTTAGTTCCCCATCGGAGGATGGCCCAAAGACCCTGATCTAGCTGCAGTTGGCAACTTTGTCAGAGCCACTCTTGAAAACGACCTCGAAGGTAGGACTATCCACAGAGTCTGTATACTACTATTGCTAACGAGACTGTAGGCTACACCCTTCTCCTCTGGAAGACCATCCTCCAGTGGCCCGAAGACGAGTACGACGTTTTCCTCATGGAGATGCGCAAATTCCTTCGAAATCGCAAGGTTCACGGCTACATGACTGTTCGATACGTCTACGACCGCAAGGCGGAAGCTACTTGAAAGGATATTTGCTGTTATTTAGCCCCTTTAAAGCATTATATGCATTCCTATAAAATCTTGATCAGGCATGGATTGGAATGCTATCAGTCGTTCACATTTCAATGTTACATTCTCGAGGACCATGCCAATTATAATACATGCTTAAATAATACCACATGTCCTAAAATACTCATCACCTCCTTGCGTAGTGCTATCGATGTCATTGCTGCCGAAATAAGCCTTGTAGAAATCTACAGAAAAGGATTTTCATTATAACTAGTGAACGGACAGATAGGGCTCAATGGTGCAAGTCTCGAACCGAACGCTGGGAGTGTGACGAACCTGCTGTTCTTCTCGCCAAATGTTGTTCGTGAGTATCTTTTCAATTCATAAAAAATGAGATAATAGATTCGGCCAACATGGTGTTACTTGAAGCCCTTTATTAACCGATTCGTTCCCTACCCTCTCTCAAGGGCTCCAAAAGGCATACAGTCGTCAGTGCAACTAGTGCATTATCACGCCAGCTACGCGTCTACCATCTTAAATGCCCATGACAAGTAGTTAGGAATTCTTTCCTTGGCCATGCTTATCAGCGGCTGTATTGTGAGAAGATTCGGGACGGCACAAGGTCATCAATAGGTGTAACCCAAGCATTCCGAGGCCCTCCGCACCGCCAGGACCTAAGGCATCAGATAGCTGATCTTCGTGGCCTGCATGCGGCTCGCTTGAATCTGGACCTTTGTTCTGTCCGCCGCATTGGGTTCTGGGAGAATTTGTGTCTTTGTTCGACATAGCTGACTTAGGACTTTCCCTGGTATTATCCTTCCTTTTTTTCATCGACTGAAGGCCCTGTACGCTTGAGCATTTTTGAGAATTCGACTCATGGAGGATCGAGTAAAAAGTTGAACTGGATCAGGGTTGTATTGATGACTTTGACTTTGTGGTTGTTGCTGAAGCAGATGAAGTAGGATGAAGTTTGAAACGCAGAAGTTGCTGTTTACATGATATGTTACGAGAGTGAAGAACTGAGACAAAAAAAGAAAGGTCTGAACGGCTCTAGAACGCTGGAATCAAGAGTGTTAAGTTGTTCAGGTAACGTAAGCATCACGTTTAAGGTAATTACATGCAGCTGCAGTGCGTATTACAGAAACCTTGCCGTTGATCACAGCATAAAGCTTTATGCATGAGTCACGAACCAAATACACCTAGAATTGTTCGCGGTGAATCCACCAATAGTACGTAGACGAGTGAAATAACTGGGCTTTTGAGGGCCAGGTCAGCCCTTGATCTAAGCTGGCACCTGATAAACATATAGAGAGTATTCTAGTCTCAGTCCACAAAGTCTAGTAGGTAGCCGGGACTATTCCAAGCCTTCCACCATCTGTGACGAGAACATTCCCGTTGATATATGCGCCCGCTCGGCTCACCAGGAAGAGCACAGCCCCAGCCATATCCTGCTCATCACCAGGCCGTTCCTCCGGCACAAGAGACTTGGGCCAACCAGCATCTTTATGCTTTTCGATTAGATCAGTGGTCATTGAGCTGGGGTAGACTATGTCACCAGTCAATATGAGTTCCTACAAGCGAGCACTGAGAGTAGAAAGACTTACAGCCAGGTGCAATCACATTGGCGCGAATGTCAAACTGTCCAAGTGATGTAGACAGCTGCTTAAACATATGCACCACCGCAGCCTTGGATCCTCCATACGCATACCCCAAAGCTGGTATCCTGTTGAAGGCCCCAATACTACTCGTGGCAATAACCTGACTTCGTTGTTTGAGGTTGCCTTTCTTGTTACCAGCGTCGAGCAGTTCTAAAAAGGCAAAGGCGGTATTAAGGACGCCAACAGTGTTGATTGTAAACGTCTCTGAGAGTTCTTCAGTGTTCCAGTTCCAGACATAGTCGCGATACTCCTTGACACTTGGGTTAGCGGGGAGTTTCGCCAGAGATGGACCTGTGACACCGGCGTTGGCTACAACGACGTTGACGTAGCCTTCATGAGATTGGATCTGAGCAACTGCTCGCTCAAGATCTGGTTTGCTGGTGATGTCGCATTGGATTGGGAAGATGTTTCCATGGCGCTAGGTTTTGTCAGCGAACATATTGACGGCTGATGTATTGATATGCGTACCGCAGTCTTGGCAGCGCTCTCGAGGGTTTCTTTGCGACGTCCGAGAATGTAAACAATAGCGCCATTTGTTTCTAATGCTTGAGCGATAAAGAGGCCAATGCCTTTACGGCTGTAAGTAGGGTTGAAACGAAGGTATAACGAGATTCTCACCAGTTCCTCCCCCAGACACAACAGCTACAAGTCCTCTGACGCCAAAAAGGTCGCTAATATCAAGAGAAGATGCCATAATTTTACAGAGGAACACAAAGAATAATGTTGTTGTCTGACAAGTGGGTAATAGAGCCGGCCTGTTTCTGCTGCATAGTGTTTTTTCCCCTCGTTGACGTATCATACGAGCGGGGTAGTTCTTAATAATCATCCTCCGAGGTGAACATCGCGAATTCGCTATCTTGAAAATCTTACTAGGTAAAATGCTTGTGTATGGTAAATAACAACTGAGGCTTATTTTCTCTTTCATCATTCATAGTTAGATATATCGATATCAAATATAACTTTTAGCTCTACCAATCTATGTACAGATTTCGAATAGCCTATCCCCCTCCAGTCCACTGATGGCTTCTCACAGGCTGCACAACGTTGTCATCCATCCTTTATTCTCTTTTGTGCAAATTTGAAATGATTGAGTCGAACGGCGTACGCCTGACGATTCAAGGCCTAATGAGAGAACACGAGAAGAATGAAAGCAACCAAAGGGAAGCCAGCTGATCCCAAAAGCTTGATTGAGAAAGCCATATCAACCTCCTTGATGCAATAAACAGAAGACGAAGACGAAAGCAATGCAAGTACCGGCCTTTGGATCCGTGCGTTTTATATCCAATGCGAAGAAGGACTTTGTTGGGGATCTTATCATTTTCCGCGCAACTCGCTCGCTCTATTGCAACAGGTGAAGAGATCAGTCATACCTGACTAATCAAGCAATTATGAGGAGAGACAGGCAGCGCTCCAAAGATCTGGTAGCTTTCGATGCCATTGTCAACTTTGTGTCATGGAGGAGGCAGACGGCGCAGATGTCTGCAAGCGATGACACGAAGCAGAAGAAAAGGCTAATCTTTTTGCAGAGACGAACAATCCGTGCGGTGTAAGCAAAATTACTGTGCAAAGAGCGAAACTGCACTTTTAGGCTCTACAGGGAGCTTATGATGATAAGAGGTACAGAGGGCTGCTTCGTTGAGTACTCTCAGGGATAGATGAATGGCTCAGAACAGCCACTGCCAAGTAGTCACTCAAGCCAGTAATCACAAACTTGAACGTATCTGGAATACCCCAAGCGAGACTATCTGCAAATCTTTGAGCTGAGATAATCGTTGAATTGTGCATCCACAAGAATGACGTTCAGATTACACCATGGATGACCCAAGATCTTAGCTCATTTACTAAGCAGCATTGACTCGATAAACTACAAGAGTTCAATAACAGCAGCAAAATTTGATCCGTTACACACTTTTCGCTCTGCCAACGATTTCAAGCTTGTCCTTCTGAGCTACGAGTTCCTGCCAGTCATCGATAACACTGGTTAGGGGTCTCTATAGCTACTTTTCTTTGTCAGAATCTTTCCAACGCACACCTGCTTTGTTCCTATCTGACTCTAGACACAATATAGCTCGCACAAAACCCACGAGGAGCCTGTAACCCACTTTACTCAACTTAATATGAGCAACGAAGACCTTGCTCAGAACGGGTGGACGGCTGTCCCCGTCGACGCTGGCAAGATCTTCAAGAGCCGTTCTTACATCAACAAGCCGGACTATCTTGATATTAAAAACATTGAGTTCCCATCGAAGGATCCCGTTGTTGAGAAAACGCGACAATATGCAAAAGACAGACTTTTGAAGCAGACCTACAACCACTCGATGAGAGTCTACTACTGGTGTAAGTGATAGATCACGGGCAGGGTTGGACACAGGTAAACTGACAGATTTGTTGCTGGTAGCGACCGTAATCCTGAAGCAGCAGTTTCCTGAGCACGCGGATTCCCTCTCTTCTTCAACTCTCGCCCTCGCTTGTCTCCTCCACGATATAGGCACAACAGAGGAGAACATGACCTTAACAAGGCTCTCGTTCGAGTTCCAAGGTGGAATCCAGGCTCTTCACCTACTACAAGACTTTGGCTCTACCAAAGATCAAGCCGAGGCAGTGTGCGAGACCATCATTCGCCACCAGGATCTTGGAACTGACGGCAACATCACTCTTCTTGGACAGTTGATCCAGTTGGCTACTATCTACGACAACGTTGGTGAACATCCTAGATTCAATGACTTTGGCAAATTCATTCATGAAAAGACTCTCGAGGAAGTCAACGCCAAATTCCCGCGTGAGAGGTGGTTGGGTTGCTTTGCGGAAACGATTCGTAAAGAGGAGCAGCTAAAGCCGTGGTGTCATACGACGCATATTCCCAACTTTGCAGAGCAGGTTGAAGGAAATGAGCTTCAGAAGCCATATGACTGAACTATTAAGCTCCAAAAAATATAGCATGGTGAGGAGAGTCTAGGTTAACCATTTGTATTCATCATCAAGTGCTATCGAAAAGCGCACAACGAGAAACACTCAAGATTCAATCTATCGCTACTCTCTCAATATCCCGATACATCAGGCCAGGCCGTCTCAATACCCTCTTTCTCAATCATCTGCTGAAACTTATCAAACAACTCTGCCTTGCCCTGCACTTGATGGGGCGTCAACTTCGTATCCAGACAATGGGCCGCCAATAAGCCAGAAACCTCGCCAGTATTCCATTCCACAGGGTGCAAGCGATAGCATCCATTTGTGATATGTGTCGTTCCAATGTTCTTTGACGCGGCTAGTAAGTTGGGGCGTTCTTGTGGAATCAGAGCTCCAAGTGGGATCTCAAAGGGACAGCACGCAACGTCGATGTAGTTATCGCCACCAGTGGACGGATGCAAGTCAATGCGGTACATGCCGAGTCCGACGGAATCAGGATAGTGCACTGCGCCTTTTTCGCCGCGGATCTTGAGCGAAAGATCTTGCTCAACAACAGTAGTGACAGCCTTGATGCGGCGTGACTCTCGTACATACGGTGCCATTGCAAGGCCGTGTTCTGTGCCAGTAATATCTCCTCTCAAGCGAAGGCCAGGATAGCCTTTACCATTTCCATCCGCACGAGGGCAGTCAGTCTGAAGATAGTACAGCATGCTATACGATAAAGATGCTGCTTCAGCAAGACGCTGTTGCAGCTCATCCTCAGTGACGTCGATAATAGGCTTTTCAAAGTAATCGATCATGGGCCAGTTGACCAAACATATATCAGAGACATAGGCTCCCGGTGTGAAGTTGTCTTTTGCTGCGATACGACGGAACGCCCAGAGATTCATATCGCCACCAGACTTTCTTTGATCAGCTACCACAGACGCTGGGTCATCGTTTGGATTGGGAGTGAACTCGCGTTCGACAATTTCAAGAGTTCGTGGGTGTGGTGCTTTGAGGCCGAGTAATGGTGCGCCCCAAAAGTCCGGATGGCATTTACGCCAGAAGTCGTATTCTTTGGGTTTTTGAATTGTGTTGTTTTCACCCTCGATGTGATCAACGGCAAAGCAGATGGAAACCGCTTGGGAGTTTTGAGGCTGTGCTTCCTCTGGAGCACTCGGCTCTCCCGTATCTCTACGAGATTCAAAACCAGTTACGTAGGGAGTGTTTGTGATAGGCAAGAGATCTCCAAGCTCCGTAGCATCAATAACATATTGCGCGTGTACAGTGAACGTATCGAAAGAATCCAGCTTGCGGAATTTGACAGATCGAATGACATCTCCGGCCATCTCGCAAGACACAGGCTTGACACGTTTCTTGATGACAAGTTTTCCACTGCCGATATACGGCATAAGCATAGCATCGATGACGGCAACCGCAACTCGCGGCTCGTGACAAAGCTTGCTAACATGTCCAGCACCGGGATTTAGCTGCGGTCGTCTCCTCGCCTCCTCCGTCAGAGGGTAGTAGTCCCTGTAGTATTGTCTGATGCCATCTCGCAATGCGCGGTACGAGCGAGTGACGCCAAACTGCTCAACCCAGGTATGTTCATCTGGAGGCACAGCTTGGCTGGTCAATTGGCCGCCTAGCCACTCGTACTCGTCAGTGAGAAGAACACGACGTCCTCTGCGTAAGGCTCCAAGTGCAGCAGCGACGCCGCCGAGTCCGCCGCCGGCCACAAGGATTTCGGTTGAGAATTCGCATGGTCTAGATTTGAGATGTGCCTTCTGCCATGAGGGAGCTGTGCTGGTCTTGTCGACATGGCCGTTTGTAGATGGCTCTGAAGGCCCAGACTGGTCAAGATCGCCCATGATGCTGGATTGGACGTCTGGTGGTGAATTGTAGAACAAAGACGCCAGAATATGTCTACGCAGTAGAGCAAGTGAGCAAAAGTTCAAGATCAAATTATGGGAGATATGTCTCTGCTTTATTTTACCCTCATTTCGACTCTTTGAGCCGACGATCAACAACAAATCCCCAGGTTTACCACTCTGAAGCGATCTGCATCCTCTATCCGTTTCCGACAGTCCCCGTGAGGGGTTACACACCATGCGAGAAGCATATTGACATAACCAACGCGGTCAGACGTCCCATGACCACTGAATCAACATCTGCCAAGACTTTTGTCTCACATGTTTGCTGTCATCTCTTTTCTCTTCTCCTCACTTTCGGGTATTTGCAACAATTCTCCCCGATCCTGGATCTTGACCAACTAAACCACCACCAACTAATCTATCTCGAGCAAAATGGTCGAGCAACGCCAGGACACCCAAGATGAATCTAACAATGGGAAAAAAAGATCTAGACAGCCAACTTCGGATCCAAAATACCCTAGAAAGAGAAGTCTCAAAGCCTGTCATGTATGTCGAGCGAGAAAGACCAAATGCGATAATGTGCAGCCCACCTGTGGCTTCTGTGCATCACTCAATATTCCATGTTCGTATGATAATACAGAAAAAGATCATTCTACGTGAGTCCAATATGCCCAACATTGCTGTATACTAATACAGTGTTCATAGATTCGATCCAGCCAGCCTGGAGATCCTTCGCCAACTAGGTCAAGTCATCCGCTCCCAAGACGAGCTTATCCACCAAGTCCGCTCAATCGCCGCCTCACAATCGCATGCAACTTCCAGTCTAGATTCAGCTCAGGATCATCTACACAACGTTTCCGATACTCTGACCTGGGACACGACAGGAGTACAGACGCAACAAGTTCCCTATGTAACTGACTGGGGGCAGTCAGACTCGGCATCGACAACTCCAGCAGCGTCGGCAAGCGTCGCCGCAGTCCGATGGTTTGGTATTTTAGCCAATGATGCATCCAATGAGGTATTACAAGAAGCAGATGCTCCTCTGGGACTTGATGGAGGCCTTCTTGAGACTTCTCCAGATGGAGGAACCGAAAACGATATCACGCCGCTGCAGAAAGCTACGAGGATGATTGATACTCAGCCGTCTGGAAGGGATATATCTGATGAGGCAATTAGTGCCAGTGGACAAACTAACATTACAGAAGAGAGCTTGTGGCAAGCATCAGAGAGTATATCCTTACTTGATCGAGAGCAGACTTTGTTTCAAAACTTTCTACATCGAATATGTTCATGGGTAAGCTCCAGTTTTCATTCAACAACAACAATGCTCAAAGCTCTAGCTCGATCTGTTCGACCCTGCTCGCACGTTCTCAACAAGAGTTCCTCACCTCGCCGTGCGCAACGCAGGTCTATTGAATGCTATTCTAGCATTGTCGTGCTATCATCAATCCCTCGACGATACAAAATCTTCCGACCAACGTCCAGATCAGAACACCGCATTGCAGTACTATTATCAGACTCTTCACTACGTCCAAAAAGCTATGCGCTACTCGACTTACCAGAACAGCCAGGAATTGATGGCAACTACTCTCATGGTATCGACATACGAAATGCTGCGAGGCTCGCGCAAGGACTGGCAACAGCATCTCCAGGGCGTCTTTTGGATCCTACGGTCCCGACAGATTGAAGTTGAAACCTCCAGTCTCGAAAGTACTACGTGGTGGAGTTGGCTAAGACAAGATCTCTGGGTTGCGTTCCGCGAGAAGCGTAGAACCTATAGTACATGGACGCCCAAGAAGGGGTACGCTGAGCTAGACAGCCATGAACTTGCCTCACGCGCTGTTTGGATCCTGGCCCAAGTAGTCAACTTTTGTGCCGTGGACTCATCTACAGAGACAGAAAGCAATTTGACAGGTAGATTTGGATGGGCGAAAGCTTTAAGGAAGATGCTAGATGAGTGGCGATCCCATCTAACAGTCGAGTTCTCTCCTTTGCCAGTGGGTAGACGAGGTAGCGAAGTGTTCCAGCCGCATCTTATACATCCTCAGTGTTTTGGTGTGGCTATGCAGATTCACCATGTGGCACGGATATTAATTAATGCCCATGAGCCACATTTAGACGGAATACAGGGGCTTTTGAAGCGGCAGAAGGAGATTCAGGATAGTATTGACTTGGTTTGTGGTATAGGCATGACGCTTACGGAAGATGCGTCGAGCATGTTGTCTTCGCAATGCCTGTTTATCGGTAAGTCGTCTCTAGAAGATTTTGAATAACTCTTAGCTAATAACGTCTGCTTCCTAGCTGGTCTATTTATGCAGAATACTCGCCAAAGAAGCTGTGTTTTGGAGATGCTTGCTTCGTGCCGAAGGAGGTGTGGATGGCCTACTCCGTCACTTGGCTCAGAGCTGGAACAAATATGGGCAAATCCTGGTTCCTTGTGGGATAGCCAACACCCTTGATGTGATATGGTATGAAAAATTACTGGATAATATCATCTCTAACAAACCTCGTTTGGTTCTGGTATTCACTCACTTGAAGTTTGCTTATGAATGACAAAAAATACCCAAACAACTACGGCGTGTGCTGTCCAATTATAATCAGCCATGGGTCTTGTGACAAAGCAATTAATGTAGCTTGTATTATAATATCCCTGAAAATGATATAAGACCACCCGTCAGCCAACATCGGCAAGCACCCGACAGTCCCCGATGGCGTTCGCCAAGCCCACTCTCATACCACGCGACCCGAACCAGGTTGACAATCAAGGAACAAGCAACCGACACTCCCCGGTTTCCTTACCCCGGATTTTCGATCTACATCCCCCGCATTCACCTCGTGAATGAACAATGGAGGTGGGGACGTCGCCAAGATAAAAGCAACCAACAGCATGGAAAGCCAAGTCAACTTGAGCATTGCGAATACTTATATCATGACGTTCTTTTAATCCTGCTTACCGTTCAAGTCTCTTGATTCCTTACAGCTAGAAAGAACTGGGCTGAGAACTTCAACAATGACTATACACGGCATGTTTCGGCGCATCGTGCGCAACGATGCTATTCGCGTTGATCCCCCCGAGATATACAACTGGCGAGTTATCGCCTTGACCGCGTCTGTATGTATAGTTCTCGAATCCCCGACTAGCACAATCTCACCAAGCTAGGCATGCTTCGCAGGAGCACTCTTCGGAGTTGACGCAGGTATCATCGGCGGTGTCCTCGCAATGCCAGACTTTAAGCGCGAGTTTGGCCTCGACACTCGCCCGCCCAGCGCCGCCGCCAATTTGGCTGGTAACCTCGTGACGACAATGCAGGCTGGAGCTATAGCCGGAGCTCTGGTGTCGAGTCCGTTTGCCGATCGAAAGGGTAGAAAGCCTGCGCTGCTCGTCGTCGCTGTGACGGGGTTGATTGGAGGGCTCATGCAGGCTTTTTCCTACGGACATTATTCTGTTTTCTATATTGGACGGTAAGCTCCTTGCAGACTGCCATGTGTAGAGAACAAGGGCTAAACAGGAGCAGATTTGTGGAAGGTCTTGGTTTGGGCGCTGGTACAGGGCTCGCTCCGACTTATGTTTCTGAGAATTCCCCACGCGCTATCCGAGGATTTCTGGTTGGCTTTTTCCAACTTCTGCTGGTCATGGGTGGGTGAGTCTTGACGCATCCCTATCAGTATGTTTAATTTAATGTTGATGGGCAAACTCATTAGAATGATGGCGTATTTCATCAACTACGGCGCACTCCTACATCTTCCTCCCATGGCTACCTGGATGGTATTCCTTACTCTTCCCATTCTTCTCCCCTCACCTTGCTCACATGTTTCAGGTCCCCCTAGCTTGTCAATCCATCTGCCCAGCTCTGCTTTTCATCAGCATGCTCTTTTGTCCAGAGTCTCCACGATGGCTAGCGTCCCAAGATAGATGGGACGAGGCAACTAGCGTCTTGTCCGATGTGCGAAGACTTCCAGTTGATCACCCCTATCTCCAGCAAGAATTACTCGAGCTGCGTACTGCACTGGATCAAGAAAGAGCTATCATGCAGGGTGCAGGATTCTGGGATCTACAAAAGGAGTGTTGGGGCTTTTCTTCGAACCGGAAGCGTGCTCTGTTGACGATTGGAATCCAGACTTGTGGTCAGTGGACTGGTGTAAGTGAAGCATCTATTTTGCTCTCCTCTATACCTATACAGTGAATGATGGCTAACATAATCTGCTTACCTCCCTAGACTGGAGCAATTAACTATTATGCACCTACGGTATGTTTTGGGTAGTTGTGATGTTGTATTTCTCCAGCTGATTCGATTAGATCTTTCGCGGCCTTGGGCTTAGCACCACAACCACCGCCCTATTCGCTCAAGGAATCTATGGTGTCGTCAAAGTCGTAACTTGTCTGATCTTCATTTTCTTCCTCGCTGATTCTCTGGGTCGTCGAAAGTCGTTCATGATCGGTGGCGCGTGCCAGGCATTCTGCATGTTCTTTATAGGCTTTGTGAGTAACCAGTAACTACTTTATCTGATTCTCTAACACACCTAGTACCTTCGATTTGGACCTGAACCTGGGGCAAACGACCACCCACCTCCAGCAGGAATCGCTGCTTTAGCCATGGTTTACATCTTTGCCGCCTTCTTCAACATGAGTTGGGGTCCTGTTGGTAAGTGCATGCTTGCTTCCAAAATGTAGAATAACGGCTGATTAATAACTTAGCTTGGATTTATTGCTCCGAGATTCCTACTAATCGGCTTCGAGCATACAACGTTGCCCTAGCTTCATTCACACACTGGGTGCACAACCTAGCCGTGTCAAAGTCGACTCCTGTGATGCTGCTCCACGACCCATATAGAACCTACTTTATCTTCGGATCCTTCAACCTCACCATGGCGGTTCTCGCTTTCTGGCTTCCCGAGACCAAAGGGGTAAGTTGATCTTCTGACATAGCGATATTCTTAAGCTAACAGATGTCCTCTAGATTTCACTTGAACGTATGGATGAAATCTTTGGTGCAGCGGACTTTTCCAACGTAGAAGACATTGGGACTGCTGCTAAAGGGGCGAAGAAGTTTGATGATGACGACGTGGAAGAAGTACATCATTCTAAGACCTGATGCATGTATAAAGACGAATTACGTAGTTTGAATTTTACGAATAGGTAGTGAAGAATATAGCACTGCAGGTTAACTACTTGTGCTTAGCTATGTATTATGATAACCAAACTTGATATAAATACATAAAGGATCTTATAATAAAATGATCATTTCAATCAACTAATGTTTTTTAATTCAAACTTTAATACTTTTATACTCAAAACCAATCCTTAGGAATCACTTCTATCTACAGTAACGTTTTTAGTACCTTTAAAGAACCAATAGTAGGCTATGACTCTATGAAGTATACTGAAGCATACCTACATCCTAACAAAGGCCAGGAGGAGTCTTCCTAAGAGAAGAAGGTAGCCACAAGAGAAAAAAACGGATAACAAGGCAATCAGCAATTTGCCAATTGATCAGGGTAAGAAGAGATACTTAAAGAATGGGCCAAAAAAAAACATATTAAAGGTGTATAACTGTGCAGCTATGACGCTGCAATCAGAAGGCTATTTGAGTAGCTAGAGTCCCCTGACCGGGTTATCAATCTAGGTCCCCATCTGGCCAAATGCCTCTACCACCAATACATTAGTATTATAATCTTCTTATTTCCGTTATCTTACTACGCAGGCATAAAAGACACTCGTTTCACTGAGGGAGATTAAATAAGCTTATTATTTATCCGAGGCAGAGCCCCTGTTTCAGTTCTGTTTTGAAACAGGCCCAGGTCCATCTTTTGCCAGGGTTGAGGGTTACAGCGACATGGATGACCTTTGCAGACACTCTGATTTTCATCGGCGTAATCGTATTGAAGCGTCGAGATTGGTGCACTAATAGAGACATACGGAAGATTCATGTTCTCTTGTGTTGATATGTTTCAAAAAAAATCTTCCGATGATCGACAGTCCTTCACCTATAAAACAGCCAACCTCCCGTCCTCTCCAATGTCTTTGCGAAGCATCACTCTCTTTAATTCCAATTTCAACCCTCATTCTTTAAACAAAACTCATAATGGCTCGCTCATGGATCCCTGCGGCTGTGCTCGCGCTTGCTTGCGGCGCCCAAGCCCAGTCTAGCCAGTGTGGCTCTGGAACGCCAGACGCCCAAGTTACTGGTGAAGGTGGTTCATTCACTGCAACCAGTGGCTCTGGAGAGGTTTACAGCGGATCTGACTATCTTGCTGCTATCCAAGCTGCCATCGACTCTATCAGCACCGGCCAGAGAGTATCAGTGATTGCATCTGGATCAATTGGTGCCGGCACCATCAACATTGACAGCGGCAAGATCTTCGAGGGATGCGGCACTATCGATGCTTCTCACCGAGCGGGCAAGGGTGCCATCCAGTCTCTCAACACTGCCGATGTACAAATCCCCTATCTCACTTTGACTGGCGATCCCTACTTTGGCCTCCACTTTTATGGCACATCCAACCTGGTCCTGGGAGAAATCACCATGGAACTCACCGGAGGTCTCGGCATCCGCTTCGACAGAGACGAGGCGCGCAATTCCAACGTCAAGATGGGTACCATCAGCGTTACTGGCGCCAGCAGCACTGCTGTCGAAGTCTGGAACATTGATGGCCTTGAGATCGACTCGGTCACTGCCCGTGACATCGGAGAGGCAGGTCTCTTGATCCAGGCTTCTACTGATGTAACAGTTGGAACTGTCACTGGTGACAATGTTGGAGCAGGAACTGGCTATGCCACCTTGCGATTTGCCAACAACAATGGCCAGACTGCCGATGGCGGCTATAAGACCAACATCTTTGTCGACAGGGTTGTCTCTCGAGGAGGCGGCCGTGGCGTTTTCTGTGTCTCTCAATCTGGAGGCGCTGAGATCAAGACTGTCGACTTGTCCAACAACGAGAACAACGCTGTCCTGATTGAGAACTGTTACAACCTTTCGATCCTCGGTGGCACTGTCAATGGAGGAGGTGAAGTTCGCATTTCGGCTCGTGATGAGTTCCCCAACACTAGCGACATTTCTATCACCCTCGAAGTAAATGATAACTCGGTCCGTGAATCACCATGTGCCGAAAACATGAAGTGGGCTATTACTGGAAACGCTAAGCAGGATGTCTGCTAAGCTGAAGGGCATTCAACATTATCGAGGGCTGCTGTGCAACCAATGGAAATTTTTATCATGTCTCCTTTCATGTAGTGTACATATTACACTGGGTTTATAGTCAACATTTGAGTCTAAGCAGCAAACCTGTACCTAACTTGGAAAAACAAATACAATAGTTACGCTGCAGTTTTGGTGTATATGCTTTCGGGGTGAAGATTACAACCGTCCAGTCTTATTCAGCATTTTGCTCACTCTTGTTATGCTCGATGCATACCATCATATATGCATTTTTACTTAAGGTGATGAGATGGCTACTTTACACAATTACGTGAGGCGTTGAATGCTCTCCAGATAGTCACTCTTATCGTTTCGCTTCGATCATATATGCATTACGCCCGAATCTCAGAACATTGGTTGATGTCTACATATGTATAACACCTCCATCCGACCTTTCCTCATGGATCTAGCTAGACAATGACCAGGAAAACTCAACGTGAACAGGATTGTGATCCGACAGGATGTTTCCATCAGGCTGTACAAAAACATCTGATACATACGCGAATGAATCGGCTGTAAGCTTAACTGCACTTCCGGAACGGTATCTACAAACAGAATTAGCGACTACCATCGTGCATCAAATACAATCAGGCAACTACTCACAGAACTTTGTCGACAATCTCGCATTCGTTGTTCGCTGCAGGAACCTTACAAGGGTCGGCAGGTGAGCCAGCCGTAGGGTACGTGCCCCCTCGAATATGCTGAACCCAAGGATCGGTGAAACCGGCCTTGGTCAACCTGTCGATGCTTCGGCCAGAGTTGGTCCACCTGTCGTTAGTATCTCCAGCAATGATGACTGCTCGACCGCCAGAGTTTGAGTTGATGTGGTCAAGGATCTGATCAATGCCAGCAGCACGAGCGTCGATATCGCCCTGGTCAGATCTGAGTTGGAGTTGAGCTTAGCAGCCTTTCACACACTATCCGGGAATCTCACATACCCAGCATCAGCATGAAGATTGTAAAGATCAACTTCAATCTGATCAATCTTCATGCGCATGAAGGTGAAGCCTTTCGGAGTCAGACAATCACCAGAGTTTAAGTTGCACTTATTCCACTTCCTGCGGACGAGCTGATTCCAGCCAAAGTTGGCCACAGTATTCAAGCCAGAGCCAAAGGGAATTCCACCAGATGTAGGAGTGCGGTGGGGGTGGTTGTCTGTCTCGTAGATATACGCATGGAAGTTGAAGTCTTCCTGGAGATGAACGATATCATATGCCTGTTCAGCAAGAACAGAGCCAATTGTATTGGCATTGGTGCCTTTGTCGCCCGGAACCTCGTTGTTGTTAATGATATCTGGCAAACCCGCCACGTTGTACGTAAGGAGGTCGAATTTTCCAGAGGATTGGCCTAGGGACGGAGTGCACAAAGCGAGAGCAGCGGCCATAACCCGACCAAAAGTGATGTGTGATGCCATCTTGATTAATTCGAAGGCGACGATTCCAGCTTAGTTGATACTTGAGGATCTTGTCAAGCAGACGGCAGTACAAATATAAGAAAAAGGAGCAATTCATCGTCAAATGTGCATGGGCCATCACGCGGTGTAGCATTGGGATCAGCAAAACAGCTTCCTATCAGAGACGGTAAAGCCGTACGTTGTGAGGGAATTACTCACCGTCTTGCCTTGAACAACCATGTCCTCCGGGAAAAAGAGTTTTGATCCATTGTTCCAAACATCAATGCTGAAGTCAATTCATAAAGAGGCACGTAGACCGACTCTCTCTTTTTACTGGGTAAAAAGGGTGCCTCCAATGAGCTTCTAATTCGGGTAATACGTCCGTTTTAACCGAGGATCTTATCTTTCCACCAATATATTTGAATTGTGCAAGGGGATTGACCTTACTGATGCCGAATGAATCGTTCCCCAAATCGCACGTGGCTTCGCGATGCTCAATTCCCCCGCCACTCCCACCGTTTTCTGTGCAACATGAGGAGGATGACCAAGGCTGCCAAGTTGGAAGAGGATCAGTCCTTGACTTCTTTTCGACAAGTCAGGTTAGTGAATGAGATAGATCAGTTTTCAAGCTGGGAGGGAGATAGCTGGCCTATTAATACAGATGATCATTATTGCTCAAACTTAATATCTCAACCATAGATTTCTCTACGGCTTGCTGTACTGACACCTTCTGTTGGCCTTTTCCTCAGCACTTTCGTTACAATGAAATCTCAAGCACTTGCCATAACAGTGCTCAGCTCATTCAGCTTGGCTGAACCAGTCGATATTGGGAGTTCGATTGACCCAGTGCAACCCGTGCTGTTTCCAGATACTGTCGCTGCGAAGAACCCCTTGGCGCATCTTGGTGGTAACGGGCCATGGCACGTTGGTAAGAGAAAGGTTGATCAGCCCTATCATCTTTGTGTACTAATCGAGCCAAGGGCCTGAT
Source organism: Fusarium guadeloupense (assembly GCA_021655865.1). Classification (NCBI taxonomy): domain Eukaryota; kingdom Fungi; phylum Ascomycota; class Sordariomycetes; order Hypocreales; family Nectriaceae; genus Fusarium; species Fusarium guadeloupense. The sequence continues at coordinate 148,563 of JAJJWM010000213.1, read as the reverse complement.
GTGGCAGGTGTCTCTGGCGAGGTTCCTACAGGATGCAGTGTAGATCAGGCTGCCTACGTATCTCGTCATGGGTCTCGGTATCCTGATACTGGCGCTCATAGCGGATGGGTGGAAATGGCTCGTCGTGTAAGAGCCCGAAATTCAAGGTCTTTATTGATGAGCATTCCTAATATCATGCGCAGTTTAAAGAAAGCAACTATACAGCTACTGGGCCTCTATCCTTTACTCATACGTGGAACAGCCCTCTTACAGACCCTGATATCCAAATTGCACAGCTTAGCAAGACCGGCTACAAGGAAATGTTTGACATGGGATATACGATAAGAACGAGGTACGCAATGCAGTATCTAGATCCACTTGAACTTTCCTGACTAACAGCAACAGGTACCCAGACCTTTATCGTGAGGGTGAAGATTTCATCGTCTGGGCCAACAACTACACGCGAGTGCTTCAGACAGCCCAGCTCTTTCTTCACGGCTTTCTGGGGACTAACTCGTCGCTCGGCACGGTAGTCTCTGTCACTGGTAGAGGGATGCCTGCTCATCTTGGTGATACTCTTGCTCCATCCGATATGTGTCCAGCGTTCGTGGACAACAGCAGCAAGCAGCAGGACGCATGGCGCTCACAGTGGCTACCGTCTTTCAAAAATCGTCTATCCCAGTATATCGACGGAGATCTACAATTAGAAGACTCGCACTGGAACGACTTTCCATACATCTGTGGTTTTGAGTCGCAAATCACGGGTCGACTTTCGCCATTTTGTGCCACTTTTACTCAGGAGGAATTGGATCAGTATGAGTACCACCAAGACCTCAGGTACTACTATGGCGTTGGTCCTGCAGCCAAAGTCTCGTCCAAAATGATGCTCCCTTTTCTTGATTCCTTGATGAAACAGTTTGTGACTGGTCCAGATGCGACGGGCACAGACTTTGAGGGAAAACCTTTCAAGCTGCCCAAGCTACTCATGAGTTTCCTCAATGACGGCCAACTGAATCAACTCGCCGCCGCTACAGGTGTGTTCGATAAACAAGAGTCGTTGCCTCTTGATCACATCCCTCGAGACCGGCTATGGCGCAGCTCAAACATCTCCCCTATGCGTGGTACCATCGCATTCGAGCGTCTCAGCTGCGAAGTCAAGAAGGGACATTCATCCAAGACATTTATTCGAGTTCGCATCAACGACGCTGTCTATCCGCTTCCTTCATGTCAAGATGGGCCAGGAAAGTCCTGTTCCCTACCCAAGTATGCGAAGTTCATCAAGGATAGGCGCAGGAAGAGCGGAAACTTTGCAAAGCTTTGCAATGCAACAGACCCAGCTACACCCACTCGGGTTCTTGGGGCAAGTTTCTTTACCAATCTAGCTCAACCGCATCTAAAACCTGTCAAGCCTTGATTGGGTTAATGGGCCGCTGATATAGCCGCTACGCGGGATGTCTCGCCATGAAAAAGCAAAAGGAGAAACTATTTGATAGAAGAAAGGTGAATCATATCCGTGGGCTACATAAAGGTCTTTTCTGTATAATTTGATATTTGTATGAGATGCCCTTAGATAGTAGATTTCATAAATATAGGGTCAACCTGCGTTTATCAGATGTGCGAAGACATGATTACAGCCATACTGAAGTGGTGGCCATGGAGAAAAACTTTGAAATTGTTACTCCAATCAAGGGTTGTCTATGATTGCTTGCGCATAATGCTTTTGACAGGCTTGCAGCAATCAAGTAGATATAAGAACGACGCCAAGCCCTGACATCTAATTCCTGCGCTTCACAGCTACTGGAAGACGCGAGATCCAGTTTCTAACAATTGGAGTAAAGCCCGAGTAATATGGCAAGATATCCTCGTCCGTGACCTCGGGCTCCGGTACAATGTTCATATCATATTTTCGGAAAAGGCTCGCAAGAATGAGTCGAGCCTCGATCCATGCCAACTCTATACCAGGACAAATTCAGGTTCCTTTACTGAAGTTGACGAGATATCGATCAAGCTCATTCCGGTCGAGCCACCTTTCAGGCCTGAATAATTTGGCATCGGAGCCCCAGATAGCCTCGTCGGCAAGCGCATCTGGGATAGGCATGCTGATGATAGTGCCCGGAGGAATCTCCCACGTGCCGTACGGTTCGGGTCTTGGGTTGATGCGACTCGGTCGACAGAGAGCGCCTGGCGAGAGGCGGAATGTCTCTTTAATGACAGCGTTAAGATATGGTAGCTTGTCCAACGTGGCCATAGGTGGAGGCTCTTTCGAGTCTTTCCACGCCTCTCTTAGTTCGCGATAGAGGCGTTCTTTGACTTCTATATGTCGCAGTACCTGATAGATCCCCATAGTCAAGATGAAACCCACGGTATCCCACCCTCCACTCCAGATGGCTACAGCTTGTTGGGTCAGGGGACCCTTTTGCTTCTCTTCTTGCGGAAGTGAGCTATCCAAGAAGTCATCAAAAACAATGTGATAGGCTATACCCTCGACCTTGGAGCTTGAATCGTTATGCTTATCGACAACCTTTTGTACTAGCTTTTGCGCGAGCTACAGATATTGTTTTAGCTATTGCCGATACGCGTCCAGATAAGGTGGTGCCTACTAGGAATTAGTTGAAAAATGTGGATCCAGGGTCATTCGGACCCAAGCCTCTCTTGATCAGTTGGCGAAATAGAGACGTAAATAAAGGGATCTCCTTTGGGATAAATCGGCCGAGATGTGAGAACCCAAACAGACGATCCATCCTCTTATCGTATAGGTTCTTGGTGGTTTGCACATCTTGAAGAAAGCCATACTCCTGTCCAAAAAGATATTCTGTAATAATTTCAACCGGAACAGCGCGAAACAAAAATCTAGATCATCATCGTTAAACCTTGGTAGGACAAGTTAGAAGAGGGCAGCTTACGCCAAGTCGACGAGCTCTCCATTTTCACTGCGCTCTTCTACCCAAGCGCATCCGCTTTCGACGTCCTCATTAATCTGATCTTGGATCTTGAGGAGCTTGGATCGGGAGAATGCATCTCCGAATGCAGCCCGCTTTCTTGTATAGCTCTTGTTGTCCTCAATGCCAAAGAGAGCATGGTTGATACCGAATTCTTTTGCGGTCATGGTTTCTTTGTTCAAGGGGCGAAACCCGAAAATAGTATCAAAGAATTCAGAGTCCTCAATATGGATCTCATTGGGTCCAATGCGAACAATTGGCTCTGCGAATTTTTCAGACAAACTGCAAGAGCCGTAATAATCGATATGCTTACCGTATTGCTTGTGAAGATCCGGTAGCTTCGCCCACAATCGTCCATGTTGAATAGAATCCCAGTAGAACTCATACAACCTAGAAGTTGCGCATATTCTTGGACCGGGAAAGGGTGAAAGGGGATGGAAGAAAAGGCGGTGGATATAGGTAGAGACTTTCTAGGTTATAAACAAGAGAATGACATAAGTGATCACTCTGCTATCACTGCACGAATGATACCAGGAGGACAAGTATGGCATGCTTTACAATTCGTCGTTAGATCCAGAATTGCGGGTAATGTATCATACTGGTGAGACAGAAGGCAAGGATCGTAGCCGAGATAATGGATAACTGCGCTGCTTTTCTATCTCAGGAGCTGACTGGGATGACAAATTAGAAGATAAAAGATAACAAGAGATGATGTTATGAAACTTTCCAATCTGAGAAAAAGAAACGTACCTTGACGTATTCCCAAACAAAGAGGAAACTGTTATTTTCTTTGACTTGATTTGAACGTATACATTTAGTACATGCTACAAGTTGCGTAGCAATTGAGTCAGAGCGCCATACCTGGGCAAAGCATTCATCCTCATATCCATTTGAGGTTGATGGCTCATCGGCTGCATGAAGAAGCAATCTGACTCAGCTTATGTGAGACTTGACTGTAGGATCAGAGACCAACCACAAACCTCACATTCGAGGAAGCTCTTTCTCCAAGCCAATCAGAGGTCTCAGTAGTAAGCAAACTTGAGTCTTTGAAAAAGATTAGACCATACAGTGTCACTTCAAGTACGTAGCCGCAACGAGATCAACCAAAAGAGAAGCCCGAGATACATAGTGGTGTCCTCAAGATGGAGTAGTCTTAAAGGTACAGGGTTCTTTGGTCTAGATAAGAAGCAAAAAGGGGGAAAGTATCCAGGCTATGATTATATTGCCAAAGGAGTGAAATCTATCCATCTCGGGCAATCTGAAGCATTCTAGCTACAGTCCTTTCCAGAATTGCCTCAATCATCCCTCGCTGCATAATCCCATCCTCATACGTTGCATTGATAGTGCTGTCTCCGCTTTTGACTCCCGCGACGTGAAAGACGGCGCCATGAGTGCCCTGCGCGCCACCCATGGCGGCAGCCGAAAACTGCATATCGTCAATCTTCCACTTTTCCTGATCTTCTGTCCCTCTTTTTGAGAACACGCCTATGTTAGAAACACTGAGGGCGGGCTTTGGTATGACGGTAGACGATGGAAATGCATTTTGTACGACGTCTTCAAGGTCGACGCCAAGATGCTTGACTGCAACCCAGTTCCTCACAGCCTTGCCAGAGATAGCATGATTCATATCGTTTTTATAATCTCTCACAAGTTTCCATACCGCTTCGGCATCAAGAGGTGATTCAGTTGCATGGCCGTTCGCGATCAAAACACGGCGCATAGGTTCGAGCCTGTGCCAACGTTGCCAACTTGCTGAGGCGTTCAAGAAGGTACCGTTTACAGTCCCTCCACCAATCTTAGACATGGGAAGAACTGGCCGCAAGTCAAAGTTGAAGCGAGTAGTGCCGAGCTTTGCGTCAGGATAGAAGTCGGTCGCTAAGACAATGGTGAGTATCGTAATGAGAAAAGGCGTGAATGTTGTCTGATGCGCGCGACATGCGTCAAGTATGAGAGACATCTCTTTTGCTGGTATTCGATATGAACAGATGCGCGTGACGATCCGTTGCTGTGGCTGTGAAACTGCTGTAGCCGACTTGAGGTGTTGTTTCGATGGTGGAAGATCTCCATGAATGCGTGCGTTGCCGTAGAATAAAGCTAGAATCCACCAGATGAACTGCGCCCACAGCATCTCTATGATGCTAGCATTGCCTTTCCAGACGTCTTCCGGTTCCTGGGCGATTTCCGCAGAGTTGTTGTAATGAAGTACAGTGTTTTGACGATATCTGGCATTGCCTGCGGTTTTCAGCGATCTGGAATTGAGTGCAGCAAGAAATTCTCGATGAAACACCATTCCAGACATGCCGTCACCTAAGGAGTGATGGAAGATGAAGACGAGGTTGTGGCCCTTCACTATTAGCTTCCACAATGGCTGATCAGGTTCATCAGCGGTCCACAACCACTCATTGTGAGCTCTTTCGAGGTCCTCTGATGTGACGTTGGGCTCACTTTGGTCCACTGCTACATATTCAATACATCTTTCAATGTCGATGGATTTCAACACAGCAGTTTGCAGTCCGTGATTGCCTTTGTTAGACGACGGACGCTGAACAAATATCTGCCACAATGCTGGATGGGCTTGTACGACAACTCTGAGAGCATCGACAACCGCTGCTCTTGGGAGCATTTCCCCATTGTTGCATGAGTAGTGTGCAGACACTAGAATGTTGGACCAAATGCCTAGCCTATGATATAAGTACCATAAACGTTGGAGAGAACCTGCCACGAAGGTTAGTGTCTGAATAAAGAAAATGGGGACTGATATGATGCACCTGTTCCTCGCACTAGCGTATAGTTGTTGGAGGTAAGATCCGCCATTTTCGTCTTATGCTCTTTAGTATAAAGGATTTTGGTTTATTGATCGAATTGGTTAAATTTCAACTAAACTCTGCTTCTGTAATCAATTTAAATAACTAGGGTGGCTCTTATTTAACTAACACTTCAACAATCTTGCATTAGTCATTGTATGTAGAGTAAGGGATGAGTCACTCGGCGCATCGTCTATTCCAGCCCAAACCAGGCGCATATGAGTCAGGCCTAACTTCGGAGAAACAATGCAGACATTCAGAAAGCTAAACCTAACTTAGTGCATAATGTCCGGAACAATGCGTAAAAATTCATGGGGAAATGAAGCTGGTATGTAAGCGCTGTATGGGATCGAGATGGCAGCGAGTCATCGTCACGAGCTCAAGTCTAAGCTCATTTCACTAAATTTAAGGCTCCAAGGCTTGCAAAAGTGATGAGAAACGTTTATGTTGAACATTCCATTATGGTAGATATGATGAGCACATCAAATGGCCTGGTCTAGGTAGCCGGCTTCGCTGCCTTATGGATAAACCTAATCTCATTATTATTGTAATGAGCATCTAGAGTGCCTTCCGAAGACCTTCATGTTTAACTACCCACCCATCATTTTCAGGAAACCCTGGTGCATCTCCTTGGGAACCTTCCCAACCTTCCGCCATATACGCAACTGCAAGTGATCTGAGTTAGTTGGTTCCTTTGTGGGAATCATTATCATCTTACCGGCCAGTAGAAACCCAGCATTGCCGGGCATAAAAGGCGGCGGCGTTCCACCGTCTCCTCCTCGAATTGCAAAACCTACAAGTCAATTCGTTAGCTTTCTCTCGAGATTGTTCAAAGACAAGATATGGCTTTTTCTGACCTGCGTCGTCAAACTTCCAATAGTCATAAGCTGTCAGGTGGTAGATCGCACGCTCTGGGTTTCCAATTCGAGCTGAATTGATTGCCAGTACGGGGCGTCCCCATCCGCGAATCTTCTGATCAGTCCAGACCTCCCAAACCTTGTCGGCTGTCCGACGGGCCACCTTCTTGTTTACAGCAGGCGTGTCAGGTAAGATACCCTGTAGCATGATAAGGCTCCTGGGATCGCCGTTAAGTTTTGGATCTTCCCACCAAGTTGCGTTGAGCCCGTCATAGACAGTATAAAGCCCATCGATCTGAGGAGGCCGCGCCAAGTTCTTGGCTACGGTAGTCCAGTGCTTGGGGACAGGCAAGCCGAGTTTCTTCTTCCACTCGCGAGCAATGTCCAGGCCATATCGCCAATATGCGACTTCATAAGCAAGGTTGAGGGTAAGTTCAGGCGGTGTGTTTTCGGTAACACCGTAAGAGCTGCCAAACCATCAGATAAGTCGTACTCGAAACAAAGAGACATATCAGTTCAACTTACGGCGGACCAAGATCGTATTTGCCAGATGACTCGTTGAACCACGCATACGATGCCATATAATCCGCAGTGGCTTCCAAGATTGGATCCCAGCGCCTCAACGTCTTTTTCGTAGGCCGTGTCTTGTATGCTAGCATTGCCATGTACATGGGATGAGGTTGTTGCCATAGTAGAAGTCCGTTGATACCTCCAGGTGAACTTCTTCCAGTCAAGGTCTCAGTCATCTTCGGCCAGCGAGCCCCTTTCCAGCCCATCTTTTCGGCCCTAGCAAAGGAAGTTGGGAGAAGTTTCTCATAGAGTGCTGGGAAGATATTATGAAAGTATTGCTCACGACCCCATGAAACCCAATGGGCGCTGTGCCAGACAACCATTTCCATGTGGAATTTGCCTAATGGAAGTCAGCAAGAACCTAGTAACAGACGACCAAATAATGCTTACCATACCAGCCATTGTTCATGAGCCCACTCTCCTGAGGAGTCTCACCATCAGCTGCACTGTTGACGCGGACGTGATACTGGGAGGTGACGATTCGGCGTTGCAGCTCTGTCGCATTGGGATTGGTAGACTCTGTCAAATCAACAAAGCCTCCCTTCTTCCAATAGTCGTGCCATCCAGCTGAGCTACGTTCTGCTATGGATGATGGAAGATCAGGGACTCTTTTGTCGGGTGAAAAGTGGGCGGTAAAAGATATAGTGTTGCCACCTTTAGGAGATAGCGTATATCGGTGAGCCGTGATTTTACTAGACCCCTGTGGCTCGACTCGCTTCAAGCGGAGTGGCGTTTTATCTGGCCAGCGAAGGTTGACGTAGTACTTTGTTCCCAGGTCATGGTGAATATGTGCTGTATTCTTATTAGAGGCCGGGGAGATCTTGGTAGTATGGTTGGTAGGAAAATCGTAGACGCCAACGAACACCTCGTATTTATACTTGACAGAATGAATAGGAGGGTACGGGAAGTCAAACTCAACTCGCAACTTTCCTTCATCGATGAGCCTTGACTCGATGTTGAAGGTAACTGCGTCCGAGTTAAAATCACCCTGAGTCACGACTTCGACCGGTGTTCCATCAACATCAAAAGTCGAGGTAATGACGCCACTCCAGAGGTCAAGTTCCTGGTGCGTGTTGGAAATATCGCTGGCTGCCAAGGTGTCTCCATTGTATCGCAACCCGATGCGGCCTAGGTTGACACGATTCGGGTTACCAATAAGCCATTGAGACACGTCTGGGAGATTTGGGTCAGGGATATCGTAAGAAACGTTTCTCCCGTGCGTGTTTCTAGGCACGCCGGTATAAGCATCAATTGGGCTAGATTGTGTTAGTATCTAGAGGCACCGTTGATAGAGAGGTATCCTACGCTCCGTCTGGTTCAGTGTCGTTGTGCCACGCCCAAACCGACATTGTGTTGAAAGGGAGGTAGGTTTGCATACCCGTGGTATCAACACCAAGAGCAAAGTTGCCATTTCCGACTTGAAGAGGCGTGGTTTCATTGTCAATGAGCTTTGTTCGAATGATGTTATGCTCTGACACAACCCGTTTCCTACGATATTAGAGCAGGGTTCTGGTGATATATATCTTGTGTCATTGTCAACTTACCTGTCAATGGCTCCCAAAGCTAGAGCTGGCAGCAAAAGCCAATTCAATTTCTTGTGGCTTAACATATCGACGCTCTGGTTTCAACGTACTTGTTTTCGGGTCGTTGCATCTTCTCTGGGCATGCCGTCTTTTTAAGAGGCCGCGGGGAACCATTGACATCAGCAGATCATGGCCCACTCAGAATCTGAGGTGGAAGATGCCGATCATCAGCTGTGAATTGCATGGCCGGGCCTCTTTACCCCGAGCACTACAAGGCATCATGTTGGAAGTTCCTGCAAACGTTCCCTGTGAGCAGTACCAACAAAGTTCCAATTGCGTTAGTTTACACGGCGGCTTTCCGGGTATTTGAATTCCGCCAATTCGCTTTCGATATTGGTGCAACAATCTGCGGCCATTTTAGCCGACAATCGCGTCAAAGCAGATCCCCTCAAACCTGGGGTAAACATGGCAATAACCGCAAATAGCCTTCAAACTGGGAATGATCGGCCGCTGTTTTCTCAACATTCAGTAGAGAATCCTGTCAAGAAAGACATCTTTTCAATCGGGGATATTGTAGTGTATGTTCCTATTATCTCTACGAACGGCCCAGACTTATATAGACGCTTACGCCGGATCAGCTGTATTGACAGCCCCCTCTTCGTTCCTCTTATCCGCTCTCGCGCGGATCATCGTCAAATGCCATGTACAATTCCCGTGAAGTGATCGATGATTGCGAAGATGATCCACAAATGTGGTGAAACGTCATCTTTCATGTCTGCTAACTGTTAGGAATGCAAAGAACAACAATCAAATACCTACCGGGTGTATTGGCGGTTTCAGCATTGAAGAACTATGTGCTAAATATGGAAGACAAAAAAGGTTCCTGGGATGAGTATCGCTCCCAATCTTGTTAGAGTGAGGAGAATTAATGTATCTTCTCGTTCTCCAAGGCGCGCCGGTCGGCCTTGCTGAACTATGATATAGAAATTTGATGGGGACTCGAGACTACAGGTTAAACTGTCCATCTTTTCCGTTGTCAAGTCTCAGTAATGTCTTTGAATCTTGGTCAACAAGAGTTAGGCCTGTCGCCGAGGCTCAAGTCTTTCTGAGTTAACGTGAGCATAATTCTTGGGGTTCCCAAGTTTCATGGGCAGAAACTCAAGTTGGTCGAGAATCGACGAGTAAAACTTTGCCATTTCTCGGACTTTGTCTTCTTCATCGATCATATCCCAGAAGTACTTGGTTGTCTTTGCCATCTTCGATACTACATTCTTCCAAGGCTGGGGCTGCTTCCAGAGTATACTGTACTAGCAGTTAGCCATTACCTGGCTACTTTTACAGACTGAGACGAAGATTTAAATTGAATTATGGCGTTTATCTCACCTAGTATCGCTTTATGGGCCTCTTTCCCTGACTTCTTACCATTCATTCTTCAAGTCTTACGCTGTGGCTCGTCATTCTCACAACACGGTTGCTGGGCTAGAAACATAAGAGAAATCAACAGTGAATGAGAAGCAGAAGTGAGACGTAAAGACAGCTCTTCAAGCATATGGTTCGTACGCGTGACGTCCGCAATTACTTTGAGATTGGATGCGTCATATTTTATCTTATCCCCTCTCAATATACCCTTCAACCAGACATCGGACTCTTGAAAGAAAGTTTTTTTCGGTTAATGAGCCTAAATATTTTCATGTGGACTTTCTGTAACCTTTCGCTTCCGAAGTCTTCGTCCTAGGAGAGCTGGCTTACGAAATGTTATACTACTCGAGTCCTCGTTGAACCTCCACCAGAAGAAATGCCCTAACACCCCCGAAATTTGGATTTCTTACAATGGCAGTCGCATTTTGATTCTGCATTAACGAGGCCATATCAGCCGACGAGGACACGGGCTCTTCCAGGTCCAGTTGTAGTCTTGGTAGTTTGTGGGAGCAATCCATCAGCGTGCCAGCACATACATAAGTCGGAAGCCATACATCAAGATATAATTCATCCTTTGTCTCCTTTGGCATAGACACTCCCTGGTAACAGTGCGATAACTACCCAACTACAAATTCCAACCACAACGAACAGACCTTTCAAAGTAGAAAGTTGTCAGAGTCATGAGCGGAGCTTGAGAGATGTCGATCACATTATTCGTAACTACATCTTGTAGAAGCCAGCTGCTGATAAGCTGAGGTAAGACGAAAAGTAAATCAGGTCGATATGGTGGGTTCGGTCACTCACCGAACAGGTGAGCAGTTCGACGTGTGATTCAGATTCCTCGATCGGTTACTAATTCTGGAGGTAAGTTTAGAAAAACCACTGGTTCACTTGACTCATTATGAAGAGATCTCTGGCGAATTACAGCCTTCTGAAACAAGATGCAAGAAATTATCTTGTTCCGTGACAAATGTGTGAGACTAAGATTGGGCTGATCTGCCACACGGTACACCCTCTTTTCGCTGTAAGCAATGTTACCATATTCAGTTTATCGTGCATTCTTATTGAACTAAACTTAAGCGACAATGCAAGTCGTCTATTTTATCAATACCAACTTGGCCGTTGGCTGAAAATTACCAACGGCTATGTCTCTGCTTGCACATATGGAAGACCATCTCTTCCCACAACGCTGGCCAACATTCCAATACGTAACATTTCCAGGAAGGATAGATAGCACGGGAAGGATTCACCGTCATGAGCTTTGCTAAATATAACCTCTTCTGGACCAAAAACAAACCTTGCTGTAGATCACAACTACTGCCCGACTAGGGCATGCGCTTACTATCTGTTAACCTAGTGAAGCTGCACACCTGTTTTTTTTTTTTTCCCAAAGTGCCATTCCTTATGTGAGACAGCATAAGAATGTCTCTTTAAACGGTATCTAAACAGGAAATTGATTGACTTGTGGATGGTACGGCAGTCGGCCGGCCCAAGGTGGGGAGTCCAATGTTGCATTTTCGGAACTCGCTCTTTCGGCGATATGCGATTGTCTCAATTCATCCAGGGGTTATTTCCTGGTATAAGCTCATTGATGCCGATCATGACAAAAGTCGCCGAAAAGTGGGCGTATTATAGGTCCTTGCCGGTGTTTCAATCTTTTGAAACTCTCCGTACTGTAGCTGTAGTTACAACTCTTTTGACCGTCGGCTAGACTAAAGGTTTATCTCTCTAATTTTTGGAGAACCATCACTCCAACCTCTCAAGAGGATTTATCTAAAACTTGACCCTGGCGCTGCTCTGACGTGTCAATCTGATATCAACCCACGAAAGTCAAAGACACGCTTGGTAAACTGGCCAAGTTCTCCGCTTAAGTACTTCGGACCGGACAACCTTCAAAGTCCGCTTAGGAAACTTGTATCAGCATGCACCAGGATGCAACCCACTATTCATAACGTAACCGTAGCGAGGGACCGAAGCGATGTGCCGGACGCTTTGGGCATTTCATAACCTGATTCATATAGATGACGACTCAAAAATAATACAAATACCACCAGTTCCCTTTTGCAAAAGCTCTCATCGTCTTGTCTCCTAATTATCTTGATCAACTCTGCAATCGTCTCCAACAGTCAGCAACTTCCTTGTACGCACCAACAACCCATCTTTAACAATACCGTCTTCAACATTCAAGATGAACCAAGCTAAAGAATATCGCCGTTACTGGCTCATTACCTCCCCCCGTACTGCTTCCAATCTGTTGGTCAAGATGCTCAACCTTGACGAACAAGGTGTACGCCCTGCATTCGGCGGCGGTTACTTCTTCCTGGCTTCTGCATTCCATCGTTTTTCTCTCCTTCAGAAACCCATGAACACTTGGACTGAAGAGGAGAAGGCTAGCTATTATGTCACACTCCAGCAGTGCTTTGACAAGTTCCAAGATCACATAGAAGCAAGCGAGCAAAATGGTCAGAGGCTTTTCGTGAAGGAGCACGCTTTCCTGATGAACCACCCGTACTTTGAGCATGAATACCTTTATGGATCCGAAGCAGTTGAAGGAGAGCCAACACCACTTCGTCCTCGGGAGTTCGAACAGTTGAGCCGCTCGCCACTCAACAACACAGTTTTCCCCGACGAGTTTCTCAAGACTTGGCACCCGACATTTCTTATTCGACATCCCGCACTCATGTTGCCTTCCCTATACCGGACTGCATTGAGTGAACATTTTACTGTACGTCCCTCGAGACAACCACTTCCAATCGAGGTCACGATGAAATGGTTTCGGACGCTCTACGATTTTTACGCCGCGCACTTTGCAAACGACAGCCTTTGGCCAATTGTGATTGACGCTGACGACGTCATGATGTCCCCTACTCTAGTATCCAAGTATGCTCAGCTAGCGGGTCTTGATGAGAGCAAGGTTCGCTACTCTTGGGAGAAGGCGGGTGAAGCAGAGTTGAACAAGCTGGATAAAATGGAGCAGCGAATGTTGAGCTCCATTAACGCGAGCACCGCTGTCGACCATAGCAAGGTTGCTGGAAACATCAACATTGAAAAGGAAGCTGTCAAGTGGAGAAGTGAATTTGGTGAGGAAGAGGGACGGAATCTTGAGAAATGGGTGCGGGATGCGATGCCTGACTACGAGTTTTTGCACTCTAAAAGGTTGACCTTGGAATGAGGAGGACCAAACTGTGTATTTGTAACGGCTCTTGAACAATTGACTCGACTCTGCCTTGCTTTTGACGTATTGCATTGAAAGTGTCCTGACTTGCAAAGATTCATCTACGCTGACACTCGGGGACTAAGCCTACGCTGTTGAAAAGTAAGCTATAGCATTCCAAGCTCAGGCAATCCAGCATATTGTTAGAAAAAAGAATGAAGAGTAAAATACATTATCTCAGCTCATTATGACAAATATCGTTATTCGAAGACTTGATCTTTCAGGCTGAGCTCGGCTATATTTATATTTATGATGCAGGCAGATGCACCGAAAGTGTTGCTGGACGGTTCACAACCCCCACTGCCTTCCTGATGGATATTATTGGAATGTGACTGTGGATATTGAGTAGGGCACGTCAGTGTCTGCGTCAAACGGCGGCCTGCCATCTTGCTACTAAGTATATTTCTACTTTAAGCACTAGATGTGAAAAGAGTAACGAACAACAGATATGGCAAAGAGCTGTTTAGGATATTCCATCAACAATTAAATATTCTTTTATTGCGTGGCAAAAGCAATGAGGTGGAACTTTCAGATGTAGTAAATAATCGATGCCTAGTGCAAAGCGTTTAGGAACACTGCGGCGATCGTGCAGATGTATTAGTATCCACTGATATTGCTGCTTCAATCGATCATTAACAAACCGAAAGTCCTGCAAAATGAGAGCTGATACCAAACACGACGAGACACCAGTAACACGGCGTTTAGTGAAAGCCAACCCCAATGACACCAGCCTACCCGAGACAACTGTCTTACAACCATTTGTGCTCCTTAATTGTCGTTGATAATGGGTTCAATTGTGGGCAGGTTTCTGGCAAGTCAGCTGAACGGAAAGATCCGAGGCTACAAAGACAGAGCCGCTACTACTAAGCCATTTTCGGCGTCATAATGATAGTTGGTGAACGCTGACGGAAATGGAAAGTCGAGCGAGACATGCGCAGAGTCTAGTATAGTACAGTCTTTGTTCTAATGTCTCGGCTACTCTATTTTGCCGGCTTGACGACTCGGGCTGGACCCTGGTAGGGATTCACTTCGATCATTCATCTATCTGCTTGCAGCTGGAACTATAGTCCGAACTGGAGGAAATAGAAGATCATGTTCTCACAATGACACACCCAGAATATGAACTAATACATCAGTGGCAACATGCAGCGGAAAGGTGAGCATGTCAAACAGCCGAATGGATTATGATGATGACGATGAAGTCAAGTAAAAGTACGATACTCACTTTCAACCCAGATTTGACCACCAAGAATCTAATCGAGACCACGCTCTCCTCCGTTGTGGAATGCAAGGGCCCAAAGGTCGAGGGCCCAAAGTTTGAAAGAGTCCTCCGGAAAGCGAAAGGTTGCTGATAAGTCCCTCCCTGAAAAGCAGTTGTGGAATTTACTTGGAGCCTAAACCTGCCGATCACTCATACTTTCAGGAACGTCCCAAAGTATGCAGCATGCAAATCACCCGAAACTTTATTCGAAATGACAATTCGACTTGGTTGGCATACAGATTGACTTCGAACCAGTGGCGTCGCGGCCCCTTTGGCGGCGCCATGCCGTCGTCCCTGGATGTGGCAAGCTTCAAGCTACGTCAGGCATCTCGAGGTCTGGACTCGAAAAATGAGCTCGTAGATATGGGTATTGGGATCACTGCTCACAGTATATAAGTATCAATGAATCCTTCTGTTGTCTGCTTTCTTTATCACTCATTCCAACACAAGCTTCGACAACTGTCTATCTCTGCAATATTTCCCTTATTGTCCATACTTCCATTCATTGACCAAGTACACTTATACAAACATCGATCACCACCCTAAATTCACAACATGAAAGTTTCTCTTCAGCTTATCACCGCTGCCCTTGCAGTCTCTGTTGCTGCCCACCCCAAAAAGGCCAGCAGCACTACCGCTGCTGCTACGACTACTACCCGGGCTCCCGCACCAACTGAGCCTGCTTCTCGCTTCGCTGGCTTTTTGCCTTTCTGGCCATTCAGAGATACATCCACCAACAAGTGTGCCACCGCCTACAACTCTTGCTTAGGTAGCAGCTCCAGCAGGAGCGACCACGCAGCCTGCGCCTCAACCTACGCGACATGCCTCAAGTCTGCTTCTACTTCTACTTCGGCTCCCGCTACTTCTACCAAGTCGGCGACTACCACTTCGGCTTCGAGTGTTCCCACTGCAGCTCGATTTGGCCGGCCTGGTGGGTCCGCTCTCACTCGATGGTGGAAGCATGAGAAGAGCGTCAGGCGATGCAACTACCAGTACTACACTTGCCGCCGAAAGGCTGATTCCAACAAGTCAGCCTGTGCTTCTGAGCGTGCTGCCTGTCTCGCAGCCAAGACCAGTGCCCCAACCAGCGCTCCAACCAGCGTTGCCACTGCCAGCGCAGCTGCAGCTACTACTACAACTTCAGCGGCCAGTTCTTCAGCGGCCAGTTCTTCAACCCCCACTCTGGCGGCTACCGGCGATTCTGATGCCGATGCTCCTCTTGAGACTGATGACATCTTCGATGATGACTTCGTGGACGAGCCTGCTACTACTGATTAAATGTAGCAACAAGGCTCATACTCAAAAAGAAAAAAGCGCCAAGTTCATGTACTGAATTGCGCTCTGCATCAAGAGCGGTGTTTGCTTGTCAATTTGAACTACACTAGACTCTGGCATTGTCTTTGCTTGGTATTGCATCTTATTGCACTATCGTTCCCTTAATCCTTGCATAGCTGCTACTTTCCTTAAACTCACACGCGTCAAAGTAGAGTATATTTTAGATAGTAAAATTGAGTAATCTGGTTATTTCACATATAGTGCTTTGTCTTTCACGTCGTGATAGTTACAATCAAGTGAACGAGATATATTTTTACTGCGTATGCGGCGTGGTTAACAAAACGAAGGGGTGTTAGGTCGAAGGTGACGGCCCCTCGTCGTCCTAACATAGTCTGTAGTCTCGTGCCATATACGGGCGAGATGTAATTGGCACAGATGAGTCTACAAGTACATGAAACTGAGAAATCAGGGCGCAGAGTCTGAACAACTGGCATTACGCGTTTGAGCTAGAGCCCCTTGTCATCTGGGCGAATGGCGCTTTGTGACTTTATGGTCTTCTGTAGACCTTGCTTGATTCTGTTAGTGCGCGAGTGGACCAGCACTGGGCGATGGCCACAAGTCTCGGAACGCTGTGCCCGAGAGATCTGTCCTTGACTTACCCAGCATTTCATTCTCCCTGGTGATAATCCCGAGTGCTGATTATACAATTTGTCTTGCATTCTGTAACTCATGACTTCACTGTGTTTCAAGCTAATCATCTCCAAGCACCTAAGCATATTTGCTTCATCTGAAGAAATAAAGATACTTCGTCAACGGTCAGCAAGTGAGCAGCGAGGCAGGCGGACTATTGCTATTGTAGCTTACATAAACGTACCTACGAGTAACGCTGACATAATCCAGATTCGCGGGTTTAGCTCAGTTGGGAGAGCGTCAGACTGAAGTCCACTTCATCACTGTTATCTGAAGGTCGTGTGTTCGATCCACACAAACCGCATCAAGTAAAGCCTTCCAGAGGCACATTCCTTTTTTCCTTATCAACTCAACCGGAACACTCAAGTTGTGTTCATTTTTGCAGCCAGGAAACTCTCTCTTCTTGACAACAGGGCTCGTAATAATCACATCGATTGTAGCTAGCTAGGACAACCCCAAGTTGGAGCTGATATTTTTCTTCAAGATACTATCAGTTTGAAAGGAACTGGCTTTGTTGTTCCATTGTCGGAAACCAATGTAGCTCGGTGAACCGGTTCATAAGCCCAGGCACTCTGGGAAGAGAGAGAATAATGAGGAATGGCGGCCATCTAAATCAGCGACTTCAGGGTGAGGAAGTGGATGGATTCTCGATTTTCTTTTCTCCCCAATAGCACTCTTGAGCAGATATTTCTCCACCTAAAGGGCAACTCTAGCCAATAAGCGACACACTGCATATATGTTAACCGTATTTTTTCTACTCCGTACTGTCAGGAATGATCTGACACTCCCAGAGACTTTATTGCTGGACAAGACTTGCCTCTATAAGTCTTAGGTCTCACCGCCGCGACCCGCGCATCTCAAGATCGGAACAAGACAGTGACGATCAATGCCTGAACCTCAGCAGTCACTATCAGCTGCTAAAGCCAAGCATTTGCGGCGTATATTGCCAGCACACGACAGACCACCGCCACCCTCGCCACTTAGCCTGTCCATGCCAAGGCTGAACCCTGTGATAGCAGCTTGTGAGCCGTGCCGTAAATGTAAAGTCAAGGTACGTGAACTACATATAAACGATATTCGGCCGAAATTAATGGCTACTGGCAGTGCTCAGGCCAAAGACCGATATGTCTTCGCTGTCTCCAACGCCGTATTTCGTGTCATTATACTGCGAGACCGGGAGAGACACGATCCCAAGGCCTCTGCCATCGGTCAACCATTCACGAGGAACTTATTAGCCTTCTAAGAGACCTGCCCGAGAAGGATGCTCAGGATGTCTTTCAGAGAATCAGATCTGGAACGGATCTGAACACAGTTCTCAACCAGGTCAAGGCTGGTGACGTTTTGCTTCAAATGGCCGTTTCTCCCGAAACATGATTTCGATATGAATTCCCCTATCTCCTAGACATCCTGAGAGAATACGACAAAAACAACCTTTATCTACGGTCTCTCAGTTACGAGGCGGCCTCATTATACACAGGCGAAAACAGCCCCGAACGCACCAATTCCAGCCTTGTCAACATGGGCTCCGAGGAGCACAGGGGCCTCTACTTGAAGCCTTTTCATGCAGCACATGTTATTGAGCCTCTCTTCTCCGATGTCACAATTTCGTTGTGGACAAATGTTTGCGATGATGACGAGCTTATGAGAGACCTCATAACGGTGCTTTTCCGATCCGAATACCAGTTCACCGCGGCATTCCACAAGGATCTCTTTCTAGAGGACATGGCCGAACAGCGCAAAGACTTTTGTTCGTCGCTTCTAATCAACATCCTTCTTGCCTATGCTTGTGTCAGATGACCCCGCATTGCCGAGTTCAACTTAACTTACGTTCATTACAGGTCTACTATCCACGATTTGAGAATCGCGTCGAGTATTGGAATCCCAATAATCTCGTATACCGCTTCATGGCTGAGGCCAAATGCCTGTGGGAACTCGAGGCCACCGTGCCGTGCATCATAACCATCCAGGCCGGTATTATCTTCAGTGTATGTCATAACCTCTGCGGTATCGATGAGATTAGGCAAGCCCACAGGATTCAGGCAGTTGCCTTGGCTTATCAGCTTCGCATCTTCGATAGGTCTGTGAAGGTGCAGAGCGAAAGTATAGAAAGGGACAGGCAATACACCGCATGGGCATTATACAACTGGGAAACGTGAGTACATGCATCTTGGAAACCTGAAGATTTAGTGACTGTTTTAGCCTGTCCGCGTTTTCATTCATGCTCTCTCCGCTCATCAAGAAAACTCCCTGTATGGCCGCTTCCAGATCCCTCTCAAGATGGCCACTGGTAAGGAGAGATATGGGTCAAATATCCATTAAATCATGGTTTTTCACCGTCATAATTTGGTCACGTCTTTCGGGCCAGAAGCCAGTTTCGTATCATCATGAACGAGTATCGCAATATAGCTTACTCAGAAGGTTCTAAGGTCATAATGGAACTGGCTCACGGGTTCCCAAAGCGGCTCAAAGAATGGTACGATAGCCTCCCGGTCCATCTGACCGCCAGGCGAATTGTACTCCCCAAGCACCTTCAACTGTAGTGAGTACCTCATAGATATGGAGGAAACCTCAAAGGATTCATTATGTACCTCACATACTACCGGAACAAACTGACTGAGATTAACGACAGTATATACTACCATCGCCTACTACTCACGATTTTCGAGCCGCTCCTCGACGTCAAAACACAACAACATCCTTCTGCTGAGCGCGTTGTAGGCGATGCCAAGAAACATCTTCAAACTGTTGTCCGACTTTACTACCTCCGGCATGGATTTAAAGCAATGGACCTTTTCATCGTCATACCACTCATGCTCACTGGATATGACTGCATAGACGCTATAAAAGAGACGACCACCCAAGAGGAGTCGAGAGATTGCGATCTACGCTCATACTGGTAGCTCACGGTCTCTATAATCAGCGCCGGAACCATTATCTGGCCAAGGCGTTACTCCAAGTCATCCGAGGGCGTATGCGTCCACAAGAAGTCGACCTCTTGAAGAATACGACGGCTTTGGATAGAGATGAAGTTGAACCAGAGCCAGAGATGGCTATCGCCGTTCGAAGTCACTGGCCAGTGAGCGTGGTAAAGAAACAGGAAGACAAAGGTTCACATATCCTGACAAACCTTTTCGTAATCTATAACAATATGAACATTGATGTCTTATAGTGGCAAATGGTATTTGGCAGAGATCTACTGCATACGAAAGGTTAACTCTGATGCTGCATGCACGATAATGAAGAACACTATTTTTATGCTCGAAATTTAAACACACTATCTAATGCATTGTTTAGTCATTTGGGTAAATGACCGCTTCTTAGACTGGTTTGCTTATTCATATTATACCCATGTGTTGTGTTGTGTTGCATAGGCATAGTTGCTGGAGGGACTGGCTATCAGCAGGTGTGTAAGGGGCCTATGGCGAGGGAACAATGCAGTTAATTAGATTTAAGTATTAATATTACGAGACAAAGCTTGCAGTCTATAGTCATAACCAGGCCATGCATATAGGAAAAAGTACCTAGGCCTTTATCGCCTTCTCAACACAACCAGGCTGAACCTTTTCGAACTCAGAAGCAACCTCATCCCAGATTGCAGCAGCCCAATCCTCTCCTACTGAGCTATCAACCCACTCTGGAACCCAATGTCTATGTAAGTGTTAGTATGGATAAGTTTCTACTAATAGCAAGGTTGCATGACTTACTCTGTGATCTCACAATACGAGGTATACTTCCCGTGGCTCTTTTTACCAGCTGCCATACCAAATAAGAGCGAGCGACTGCCCCATTCAGCACTACGACCGACGAATATTCGAAGAATTGTGGTGATAATCTGCGTAGACAATGTATAATATCGAATGAGGCCAGTGTTGCAGAGACCAGGGTTGACGAGATTGAAAGTGACTCCCGTTTCCTCGACGGGGGCCAGCTGCGCAAGCCGCCGGACGGCAAGAATTTGTAGCAGTTTCGACAAGGAGTATCTTTCGATGTCAGGAAAAATCAAGCTGAGTGAAACTTGGGGGAATTACCTGTTAACGCCATCCATATTCCATTTTGACGAGTCATTCACGTCGTTCAGGATACGACGAGTCTTATCGATCTTGGCTAGGTCGCTTTTGCGAGTCCATGCCATGCCACTCGTGACAAAGCTGACTTGAGGTGTGCAACCAGACTGCTTGGCACACTTTCGTAGGTAGGGCATCATCAGGACCGCGATAAGCATCGTACCAACCACGTTGACAGCAATGCTGCTCTCCATGCCCTCAGCGACAGTCCACAGACCGTCGGCCGCGGCAGCGTTGTTGATGAGCCCATCCACTCTCTCAAAGACGCTCTCGACCTTTGACACGAACTTCTTGACGGAGTCAAAGTTGCTCACGTCAAGGTCCCAAAGCTCAGCTACACCTCTCACACCCGTTTCAGTTTCAACCTGGGATAGAGCATCCTGGCCTCTTTGGCGAGATCGGACAGCCATGACCACCTTTTTGGAGCCGAGACGAACAAGATGCTTGACGCATTCGAGCCCAAGGCCGCTATTGGCGCCAGTGATGATATAGACTTTGCCGGCGCAGTCGGCAGAGGTAAGGGAGATGGGAAGAGAACTGTATTGGTAGCGAAATAGAGTAAGAGGCGCAAGCTCGGACGACTTTTTGTTTGCCATGATGAATGTAGGTTTTTTGTATTGGCAGGTAATTGCTGAATATTGTCCAAGTTGTATGAGGATGAGTGAGAGTCACAAAGGAGTCGAGACGACGCCCTTTTATAGATATGAGAAACATCTTCGCAGGCCACCTACCGGAAGGAACCTCATTTTGGAAATCCTATCGGGCTTCAATCTCATCAAGCCAAGAGCTTGTCAGCGTGTTGACGCAAGCCGTCACTGACCCTGATTGGTCGGTTAAGTGAGGCTATCGTGGGTTGTCCTTTTATCCGTGAGACAGGCCAATCAAGAATTGTATTCCCAATCGGGTAACCAATTCCTCATTGGTTCGGTATCTGCCACGGGCCCGAATTGCTGATAAGTGTCTCTCAACTGAGCCTTTAATCTCTTTGAGCATTACGGAGATATTCAGGATAAAGTCCGTCAGGCGCATGATAGACGAGTTTCATTTGAGTCACACCTATTCCTATGCTTTCCTTAGTCTATCAACACCCACTCTGATTAACCTCATCACAATCCTCGTCTCTTTGCAAAGCCCTACCCTATCATGCGAAGCCCACCGCCCACAATCGATGGCCTGGCTCATCTTGCAACCCGGGTATCCAAGGATAGCTCTTCAGTATGAAAGTGGCCTGCGACCATGTCGATACACCAAGCTTATCTGCTGTCTCCCGAAGCTGTGGAATGAGCCAACAATGGTCACTGTCGTTCAGTATAGTGCTACCAGCGACTATGAGCATCCAGAAGCGTGCTTCGGCATGTTCAGTTGTGGCCTCCGTGAACTCAACACAATTGAGTCGAGATACACATTGGCGTGAAACGAGATGATATTGTTTTCGTCGTTGGTGATCGAATCGAATGAGCGCCAATGTCATAAAAGCCACCAAGATAATGTGCACCGCTCGTGCCAGCGGATCTAGCAAGTATTCCCCAGCAACAGTGTCGATACTCAAAAGTTGATAAAATATAGACATGAAGTTTTCCTGGAATGCTCCTGGACCCAATTCTGGGGCTACGGCAACAGCAGCCATGAACCGAGCCATTCTCATGATATCACGGGCTATAAAGTAGAGCGGCGCATCGGCTCCTCGGAGCGCTCTTCCAAAGGTATCTGGGAGATCGCAATCCGACAGAACGCTTGAGATGATGGCTGGCTGTGGCAGTGTTGGCATAAACTCTAAGTGCAGTGGGATGCCAAGCTGCATCGCGATGTCGACGTCGATTCTATTAGTCCTGAGTTAGTGTTCGAACTTCCATCTCCATGTCGGGTAAATGGTGCTGACTGACCTTCTGACTTTATCCATCAATGCTGGTTGTACTATCAAGGAACTTACTCCACCTTTAAGTTCAATCATCTTGAGCAGACCCTGGAAATGAACCTTCATCTTATTGGCATCTTGTCTCAGGAATTCAAGTAAACAGAGTGCAATGACACTCGCAATAGCGATGTTTGAAAGTGCATGCTGCCCAGCCAGCTTCATGTTAACAAGCCGAAGCGCATGATAATGGTGATAAATCTGAGATTTGACAATGCATTGTCCCTCGGTAACGTACTCAAAGCAGGCTACGGCCATGGCGAGGAAGCTATGAAAGTCTGATGATCCGTTAATGGAGGAATCAGTTACTTTTTCAGTCTTGCTTACAAGCTTCGTCTTGAAAAAGATATTCCACAAAGATAGCTTTTGATGTCCTGAGCCCAATATTGAATTGAGGCGGGTATACCATTTCAGAAAAACGGAGCAAGACTAGGCTAGTTAGATCATATACTGACAACTATCTGCTAGTATTTCACTCACACCTTGAGATGTCCTTTCTGTCTTGGCCAGACACATGGTACGGAGATATGAATCTTCCAAGCTGATCGCCAACATTAAACAAAATTTTCGGCGAGAAGAGCCTCACCCTATCCCACTCTTGCACTAATAGAATAAAATGATTCAATAGAGTTGGATCAGTCCTTTTTTGTAGTTGAGTTACTGCAACAGTGTTGTTGTTGGATGAGGGAGCATCTCGCTGCTGTCGCTTAGGAACACGTTTCTTGCCCACGTTCTTACCCTTCATAACATGGCTACGGATTGATCGACGGGATTTACGACCAATGGAAGCGTTATCGACAAACTGAAATGCAATTTCACTCATCTTCGTGGCAAGATGAGTGGAAGTGAGGAGAAAATGAGGCGTAGCAACTAACGTTAGCATGCTCTTGGCCTCAGCAGCCCAACAGTTCTGACTCAGCAACTCGTTCCAATAAGCAAGTGGAAATCTTGTCAGCTGCTGACTTTCAAGCGGCTTCAAGAGCGGCATCTTGGATAGATTGACCATATTTGTGGAATATGATGTACAATGTTTGGCAGTTGAAGTGTGTTGGCACTATCGTAGCGATGCTTTAATTACACCCTCAATGGCTTCCTGGCATAGCCCCTGTTTACTTAGCTTTTCCACTTCATCAATATCAACCTTGTGTTGGAAATCCGCTCCGCTGGCCAATTGGAAATGAGTCAAGAAGAACTTGACGAACCGGGCTGTACTGTCTTGCTGTCCAATCTTTATATTGAAGTCTTGTACTGCATCATTAATATCCTGGGACGTAATCTTCCAATATTCATTTATCGTACTCATTACATATTGAACTGCCTGCAGAAGCTCCTGTTACGTCAAATACAGAGAGGTTATATAGGCAGCATTATTCTTATATCTGGCCAGATCAGACCCTCAAGACTAAGGACTGTAGCTGTATCCTGACCGGTATATATAACAGTAGAAGCATTCACATTGCCTACGGCCCCAGTCCATATTGTTGCTTTTCGATTCCTAATATAAATTCGCCAAAGACCACTCTTGAGATTCATATCGAGAAACGGGCTGACCGTTACTATGATCTAACTGCTCACACTAAGTTCTTCAATCAGGTCACAAATCTTTTTCTTATCCGCAAGAAATTGGTTCTCCTCTATAAGCTGATTTACAAAAGGACCAGGACCAAATTCGACTGGTTGCACGGACGGCGGGCTCTTGGAGGCTGTATATGTAGGACAGAAGCTGCATGAGTACAATTGCATCCAAGGCTTGAAACGCACCAGCTAGGAAAGATTGGTCTTGTAGATTACCCAGATTTACAAGTACTTTAGGAAGCAGGGTTCTTGCAGCTTCAGATCGTTGAACGCCAGTAATAGTATGAACGCCCTGGACCAGAAGGGCATCAAGTGTCGGGGTCCCAAGCTGGCCGCTTGAACCGATAATCGCAATTCTGCGCCCTTGAGTCTGGGAAGCCATTGTGTGACGAATTGTTCCTGGGTCTGGGTGGGGTATAGAAGTCCTGAACATATAGTCGAGATGAGCTTGGCAACTCAGGGTATACAAGCTTAGGTTGGCAAGTGATTGGCCATTTCAGCTGAATGCCATAATTTGGTCACGAAGCTTTGGGGGTACGTCATCGATTTGCTACCGACGATCTTGGTAGCCATATAAACGATTTGATGACTAGACCAGAGCTTGCCGAACAGAAATAACCAATAGTAAATCACGACGAATGGTAGAGAGAATGTAGTATGTCTAACTGACAACTTTTCCACAAGTGTCTTTTACTAAAACTAGCCACATCCAAAGTTACTTCTGTGAATAGCTTCGCGGTTAGGTAAGATAGGTTTGTTTAGATACGGGTGGATTATTTATATGCCGATCTCGGAAACAATACGTTAAGTCCGATCTGATTGCTCTCATCAACTGTCACCTCCCCCGCACTGTTCCTCGTCACTTCATTGAACCTCGCAATCATGTCTCCTACCGAAGTTTTCAGCTCAGGCTCAACTGCATTGATCACCGGAGCCGGATCAGGCATCGGCCTAGCCATAGCCAAGACATGTCGCAGCAAGGGCATGCGTCTCTTGCTTGTCGATAACAGCGCTGAAGCTATTGATGCACTCAAGAAGCAGCATTTCCCAGACGACTCGAATGTGCAAACTTCCAAAACTGACGTCTCAGTCATCTCAGAATGGTTGGCACTCAAAGACCTTGCTCGTGAGAAATTTGGAAGTATTGAGTTCCTGGTACTGAACGCTGGCCAAGGTCCGAGAGGAACGTGGGGTGATGACAACTATTTCCGGAACGTGAGTGAGCAGAATAAAAATGCAACAATTTTTGGTTCAATAGCTAATGCAACAAGACTTTGGAAACAAATCTGTTTGGCGTTATCCATGGACTAAACACATTTCTTCCCATGGTTCAAGATGCTGCCAAGTCTAAGCCTACCAGTATCGTCATCACCGGAAGCAAGCAGGGTATCACCAACCCTCCTGGCAATGCAGCGTACAACGCCTCCAAAGCCGCTGTCAAAACGTTAGCAGAGCATTTGAGTTGGGACCTTAGAGATACCACTACTAGTGTTCATCTTCTTGTTCCTGGCTGGACCTGGACCGGCTTGGTAGGCACATTTCACTTCTTTGCAAAACCCCCGGCTAATCATATTTGCTTTGTTACAGGCTGGTGCCAACTCAACCAACGAAAAGGCTGCTGGTGCGTGGATACCTGAACAGGTGGCAGCGTATCTCTATGAGAGAATGGACAAGAACGAATTTTATATAATTTGTCCGGATAACGATGTATCAGAGGAGATGGATAAGAAGCGTATGACTTGGGCGGTTGGGGATATTATTCAGCGGAGGCCGCCGCTATCTCGATGGCGTGAGGAATGGAGGCAGGAGGCAGAGGAGGCTATGTCTCGAATGGAAGTCTGATACTGGACTATTAACAAGTAGAGCAAGGGTAAGCGAAGAAAACGACGCTTAACTACTGTTCTCCTATAATCCTCTGTAAAACTGTGGTTCAGAAACGAGCTATATGCTGGGGGTCGACTCTTCCCCTATCTGCTAACCAAATGCTGGCAGTCTCTTCTGGAAATAATACCAAGCAATAAAAGAACAATACTACGTCCTGTTGACTGCTCACAGTCACTACCAGGTAAAGGTTAAAGACCCCAGCAAAAAAGATTCGACTTGTCCAAAAAGATCCACAAGTTGGAGGGTCTCGTTCCAACCCACAAACCTTACTCGCGATACACCAGGGACTCGAACCCTGAGCCTTAGTCTTAGGAGGACTACGCGCTACCATTGCGCCAGCGCACCGAGCTGATGAAGGCACTGTGATGAATATTGGATATATATCGAGCTTTTGGTTGGTGTTGTGTGAATATCAGCATTCGACCGCATCACACCTCCCGCCAAACCGCACTTTCAACAACATTCTCTTCTCTAAGAAGAGACTAATTGTGACGAAAACAAATAAAGAACCATATGAAATTAATTTAATACTCGATTGAGTCGTGGATTTGGTTCGTTCAGGGTACAGCTTCCCTTCGTCAGTAGAAATGCATTCAATTAAGCGTGACCATTGCATTTGCCGTCAAAACAATGAATCTATCAAGTCAGCTAAGCATGTGTCATTTTACCGTACCCAACAAACAAGTATTTGTCTCCAGATAGTTCTCAGCTAAACTAGATGGATCTTTTTTCTCTCTGCAGACTCGAACTCGGTCTCAATTCCGCGAATCATGGCAATTCCTATCCTTCTGTATGTGTCGCTCTCTGTACCTTGTACGGGAAGAAGAAGGAGAAATGTTTCGCGTAGTAGACATAAGATCGAGTCATGTTCCCGGAATGATGAACGCATGAGCAGGCAGGTGAACAAGTCATCTTGCCTGTCTTGTTGAAGATCGAATTGCCCAGTACATCTCCAGGGAATAGAATGCTTGCTGGTATCAAAGACGTCGTCGTCGACATTCATTTTGGGAGGATTATGTCTTGTTGACCTAGGGTCTACACAAAGCCTCATCTGCTTGACTAGACCCTCTATAACCAGCTTCGTCGCTGAAATTTCTGAGACCATTGGTTGTCCCGTCCAAGTGACGCTTGCTTCTATAACCTTGGCATGGTCGGTGACTGTATATGGTTGTCTTGTGCTTATAGCACCGGTCCAATAGTCGATGCGGATATCTTCAACACGAGATAGCCATGACCAAGATGGAACACCGGGCAAAACTGTCGTAGGGTCAACTAGATCGCCTAGTCGCACCCATAACAGGTCAGTGATGAGCGTCTCCTCCCAACACGCCAGTACGTGCTTGAAGCCAGTTCTCTCGCCATATTGTTGAATTATACCCGCGAGAGCACTGAGTCTATCTCTCGCAACTGTAAGATCTTTCCTAGAGTACTCCTTCATCCACTCACACCACAATTCACGAAGTTCAGTGGTACTAGCGTCGGGTGGAAGGAAGCTGGATGAAAATTCCTTGAGGTCATTACCACTAAGGCAAATCCGCGACTCGGTACGATAAGCCCGCTGACAGTTCCAATGTATTTCTGGTCGCATGCAGTGTATCACTCGATGAGATAGTATTTGCTCCTGTAAGGTCCAGCCTCTAGTGCTGAGGGTTGAGATCTTGGTCCGACGTCTAAGATCCCTTTCGTGCACCCGGAATAGGAGTTGGCTGTCCGCTGTGAACTGGACCACTCGAGTATCTCTTCCGTCAAGAATAACAGTGCCTTTATCAACGAAACATCCCTGCGTGCTGTCTTTTGCATCCGAAGCCGAGATGGTGATGGTGCTGCCTGCATACACATCCTTCATGCGGGCTGCTTCTGTCTTCCAGTCATCCAAATCATCCTGGACAATGCAAAGACTGTCGATCCAGACATATCGAATTCCCAGTTCCCATGCCATATCAAATGCTTCCAGAAATGTCCGCGGAAGAGATGCCCATGGGATGCATCTAGAGAGAGTGTGCAAGTTGCTTTTAGTTGTAGTAAGAGATCTGAAAGATCCCCAGCAATAGCTCAAGGTGGCGTATCCAGAATTCAACATGGTCTCTTGGGTTGTATCAATCAACCGGAGATCAGTCTTCTTATGTCCTATCTCAATGAGACGTCTCGGATATTCATGTGTAGGTGGCATGCATTCGGCATGGTTGGATAAGCAATCGGTAAACCATGACTTGATAACTTCTGTTCTTTCCTCCGTAGAAGGCTCATTGCCCTTCCATAGTGAGGTCTGACTAGTCTCGGCTATTTGGACCATCAGTATTTCAATCACACTATAGGAACTAGATAGGCTCATACTATTAGGACGACAAGTTGTGACTGTCAGAATGAAAGTATAAGTGACAGCACGCCATGGCACCTGGATTCCACCAAGAAGAACACTACAAGCCACATCAGGATTGAGAGAGCTGGCTTTTTTCAATTCCAACGAGAGGTCGAGTGAGTCAAAATGATCTTGTGCGATGTCTGGGTGCTGTCCAAGCAAATACTGCAGTGACCAGAATTCCTGAATCACGCCACAGAGACTACAGACATTTGCAGAATTGATGAGCTTTGCAACAGTCGCATGATGCTCGATGGTATGCCAATCACTACCAGGAGAGGCTGGCGGAGTGCCGGGTTGTGGTATGGATGGACTGTGCTGTAGTGAAACAAGAACGGAGCAAAACTGGCATAATGTCGCCATTTCACGTGTCTTGGCTCACATATGACATAGATATTCAGTCTGATGTAGCTCTCAAGAAAGCTTCGAGTTTGATAGACTGTAGATCTCGATAGCTAAGCCAGAGTCAGGGGAAATCTGGGATGACGGCTGATGGGTGTTGAGTGTTGCAGCGGCGAAGCGGGGAAAGGTGCATGGGTAGAATGGCCATTGAAGATGGATGATTTTATAATCGCTGACTAAGGATAGGACCGAACAGGTTGACCCTGTCAGCAACATAAGCGTGCTTGCATGCCTTCACTGCAACCTTGGTCAAGTGTCAAAGTGAACTGCCGCTGTCCTCAGAAGACAGAGAACTATTCCAGTTCCTCTGGATGGTGGATGGTATCATCTGATGGTTACAGTACCTGCATAGATACCCATTGATTGACTGGTAGACGACTGCCAACTATGATATTTGCCGAACCCAACAACGACAGCTGATTGAGAAATCCGGTTTCGACTTTGTCTATCTCCATCCGATCAACTGAAACATGACTCGTATAGAATTGCTGATATTCTGATCGCTCATCCCCAAGCCTAAGACGACCCTTGTGTTGATGAACTTCATGTGAAATACATTCATTTCTTGAGTATTGTTCATTGTGCACATGCAAAGATTCTACTCAACAGCACATCTATCCCCAATCAAACCTTTCTAGGTACTCAGGCCGGAAAGGACGGGATCTCGTCTCCCTTGTTGGATTGCAGGTCCGCGCGGCCGGGGATACCGGTACTGGAGCCGAGTAAGGAACCCTGGCGAGGATCTTCATCTACCCGTCCATGGTTGTCGCTATTTACGTAACATGCTTCATTCTCAAACACAAACTCCTTGTGCAACTCTATCATCGGCTTCTTTCTTTAGATTGCAGTGCCCTCTTTCTCCTACGAGTATGAAGTGACATTCCAGTATATGCGAGCCCGAATATAACTACCGAAACATTAGGCTATCAGCCTTGCGTATAATGTAGCATTTAGCCAAGTGATAAGTCTGGGCCGGTGAACGGTACGGTTCAGCCCTGACAAGACAAGACAGTACAGTTTCCGCACATTAAACTATTGTTGGAGCATTAAACTAAATTGACTCTGACGCTTATTTGAAAGCATTGGCCCCAGGATCGCCTGATATTTTACGCCGTATTGTTCTGGACTAGATTTATCGAACTTACTGTACGTGGCAGACAAAGTTGTATCTAAGTATCCAACTCTAACGCAAACTCTCGCCAGACGCCATATCGACCAACCACTCAGCAACCCTGACATAATGCGATAGTGTTCATATCACCGTGCCATAACTGGTTGAAATATGAAACGATAGTAGAAAAATGTCCCGATCCAGGGCGCAAACTTCGAGCTCGTGAATAAAGTTCAAGGCTAGACAACGGGCTGCCTCGTCCGCTCCACACAGGACGTCCTCTGTCACTGAGTAACGGCCTCTGACCGGCTGAGGAAGCTCTAGGCCTAGGGACCCCTTGTTCTCCAAGTCGAGGCTGAAAGCTAGTTGTGTACGCTTTGGCACTATTATTGAAGCCCGCCAGAACTAAGCCCAACGATGAGCAGGCATTTCATACTGTGACCAACACCTGATCGGCTGCTTCAGGCTAAAGTTGGCGAATCAAGAATCATGAATTCAAGATAAGTGAATATCGTCACAGTGTTGCAGCATCCCCAAGGTTGATCCCTGTACGTGGTAATGGCCCGTCACGACAAGAATCGCCCTATATGACATGTAGCCTGCTGATATTTGTGGCTTTTCATTTAACTGAGAGGCTTTCCAGCATGAAAAATCTTCA
This sequence comes from Fusarium guadeloupense, assembly GCA_021655865.1. NCBI lineage: Eukaryota > Fungi > Ascomycota > Sordariomycetes > Hypocreales > Nectriaceae > Fusarium > Fusarium guadeloupense. Next base: position 118,067 of record JAJJWM010000213.1, on the reverse strand, counting down.
AGGTTTGATCAAGCGGTTTGCAAATTTCCGTCCTCGTACCGGCCTTCTAATGCGATTGGCCATATGCTATGTCACTGCTCGTTCAGAAGCCGGGATATGCATTACATATCTGGTTCAATATCCTCCCTTGGCCATATTCTCTGTTGCACCAGACTTTCGAATGACTCCCTTAGCGAAGACGAGCTCCTGTACAGGATCTTGGTCACCCGATTCGATTGACCACCTCGGTTGACATGGATGGTTGGTCATATAACACCCTGGTAGTCCCACATCCTCTTCGCTAATCTGCCAAGCACCTCCTCGATTCCATCGCCCGGGGCTTCAGACGACTCTTGAAGATGGAGACAAGACAACCCGATCTTTGGGCAGCCAATTTCATTACCTTCCCAGCTGCCACTATCTTTTTAATTTTGCGCATCATAAGCCGAAGGGTTACAAGAGTGGGATTCTGGTGGGATGACCACTTTGCACTCTGCTGCTATGTTCGTCTTCCTTGGGAGCGAAAGCTGAGCCATGTTCTCTAACCAAGTATAGGCGACTGCGGTTGTATGGGCTGTCATGTTGCCAATCTGTACGCATAATCTGCAACTCCAACTGACCCTAACACTCACTCTTCTAGGGATACATCATGGCTTCGGCTTGCACGCCGTTGATGTAAAAGACATGAGTGTCGTACAAGCCAACTACACTACTAAGAAATACCTTTTTATCATTGAACATCTCTACGCCTTCACTCTTTTCTTCGCCAAAATTTCCATCCTCAGCTTTTACTGGCGCATGTTTCGCGTTGCAAACATTCAGATCGCCATTTCTCTTTTAGTTACTTGTTCTGTTCTCTGGATCCTCGTCCGAGTAGGTTGTTTCGCGTTGTTACAGTGTCTGCAGAACTAACAAAACTCTTGTCAGACATTCCTAACCACCTTTCACTGCTTTCCCGTCCAAGCATTCTGGGACCCTAACGTTAAAGACGCTACATGTGCCATCAAGAGTAGTGCCTTCTTTTTTGGAACCGTTCTTTCTCATGTCGTTATAGATGTTGGTATCTTGATTTTGCCAATTGTGCAGATTCAGAAGCTCCAGCTCCCAGTACTCCAAAAATTTGCCATTATCCTAATGTTTATGTTTGGTATTCTGTAAGTTTTGGCATGTTGAAGATATAGATTAATATTCAGAGCTAACAGGGCCATGTCAGAGTGTGTATAGCTGGTCTTGTCATTGTTGCCGTAGCTACATCATACGACAACTCTTCAGCTGATTTGACGTGGCAACTGGCACCTGTTATTATATGGGCTTCGGTGGAGGTCCATTTGGTGACGATATCTAGTAAGATTCTTTGGCCATCTATTTTCTAGGTCCTTCTTACTGACGTGTGTTTTTTCAGCATGTCTTCCAACAATTCGGCCTGCTTGCTTATACTTGACTGGCTATCGTAAACCGACTTGGACAATGGATTCTGGTTCACATGGCTTCCGCCAAACCTACGGTCGAAACCAAATGAGGAAGTCCGTCCGTCTCACAACGCTACAAAAGGATGACTCTACACATGAACTAGCTAGGTCGGTGCCAAGCGGTAGCCGGTCTTTTTCAGAGTTTGAAGGTGTTGAACCCGATAGACGTCACGGACACACTGCTACCGTGACTGGACCAAGCGGATCTGTAAATTCAAATATCATGAACAACGTCGAAGGCATTTTGGTCAAGAATGAGACAGTTGTGCAGGTTTCAAGTGCTAGAGGTTCTCATTGAAGGACCCATACCTGATGATACATACCTCACGTAAAATAATTGCATTACTTGTTATTAATGGCAATCTTTATTCTTTCACGGAAGTTACGATGTCCTGCTACCAGCGACTATACTAATACGGGATCATGTAGTCGCATTTGTAGAATTCAAGTGCCGTCTAGGGCAACGCTCGGGTAATTTACAGTTACGAGAACAGTGAGTGATAGACTTCTGCCTGAGAGGTAAGTAGTTCGCACAATGCCAAATCAACTTTCAACACTGGAATGGGTCTCTCTCCGTTTCTTTTTTCTAACATATTGGTGTTCCCCATCATGGCCAAGCGCGCATGTGCCAGGGACAACACAAACTTGGCTTATGTTATTCACCACTTAAATTGAAGACAAAACAGGTAAGCGCTGAGTTCGTAGAGGAGTTTTCATTGCATGGACTTTATGCAATGAACCAGATTCAGAACATGAGAAGTGCATCATCACATAAGTGAAAAGGAGACAGGAGTCGGCTGTAAACATAACATTAAACTAATTTACTCTAATGAAAAATGGAACATGGACTATTAAATGAAAGCCAACCAGAGCTTTCAACACATTACTATTTACATAACAAAGGCCAAAGCCAGAGGAAGTGCAAGCATCATACTTCCGGCACTGACAAGAGAAGCACCAGCCATGACAGGGGTGTTCTCAGGAGCGCCCACAGGCTTGGTGCCCGTGGCGGTTCCGTTGTTGGGGACCTTGTAGGTAGGCTGAGCACCGGGCACAGCGTAACCAGGAGCCTGAGGGTTGGCAGGCTGCTCCGCGGCCTCGGTGGGAGCAACGTAGTCACCAGAGCCGGTAGCGGAAGCCTGGACACGGGAGAGTGTGGTAAAGGGCTGAGGCTTCTGAGTAGCAATCTCTTCGGCGCCCTTGCCAGTGTGGCCCTCGACAATGGTGACAGTGGGAGCGGCAGGAACGTGGACGTTGGTAGGAGCAGTGAAAGTGCTGGTGACGAACTCGGTGCAAGGAACAATCGTCGTCACGTCCTGAGTGATGGTGACCAAGTCAATAATGGTCTCAGCATCAGGGGCAGGGGCAGCGGTGGGGGCAGGAGCAGAACCAGAGTCGTTTCCGCTGCCAGGCTGGTTGCCAGATTCAGGCTTGGAACCAGAGTCGGACTCGTGACCAGGAACAGGAGTATCAGAGCCAGGAGTATCAGAGCCAGACTCAGGCTTGGAGCCAGGAACAGGAGTATCGTCAGAACCAGACTCAGGCTTGGAGTCAGAATCGGACTCGTGGCCAGGAACGGGAGTAGAGTCGTCAGAGTCAGAGCCATTGCCAGAGCCGGTGCTGGGGACAGCAGTAGCAGTAGCGGGGCAGATGGTGGTCTTCTCAACGATAGTGGATGTGACGATCTTCTGAGTGTAGCTGGCAGGGCAGTTGATAACACGAGCAGCACAAGAGGTGATGGTGTAGACGTGAGTCTCGCGGATGGTGCTCGTGATCATACCAGAGGCATCGGGAACTTGGGTGATAGTAGCATAAGCAGATGTGACATCAGCATCAGAGCCAGCACCGCTGGTCACGGCGGGCTGCGAGGGGCTGCTGTTGTCGTCAGAACCTCCAGTCTTGCCAGGGAGGCTGCCAGACTCGACAAGGGTGTAGCCAGCAGAGGTAGCATCAGAGTCACCAGTGTCATTAGAGTCATCACTTCCAGGGGCAGAAGGCTGGGAAGGAGTCTCGTAGTCACCAGATCCTCCAGTGCTCTTGGTGATACCGCCAGAGATGATAGTGGTGAAGCCAGCAGAGCCCGAGATGGTAACAGTAGCTCCAGGAGCGTAGGTGTGGTCGATTTGGCCACCGGGGTGAGTTCCAAAGATGGCAGTGACGTCGCCGCCCTCGGAGATGGTGTGCTTGGGAATGTCGAGTCCGCCAGGAACCGAAACATCAGGGACCTCGACGGAAGCAGTCACATCGGGAATGCCAGCAGAGACGGTGACATCACCAGACTGGTAACTGCCAGGGATATCGACAGAGGCAGAGCCAGCGGGAATATCAACAGAAGCAGAACCAGCAGGGACCTCGACAGAGCCGGAGACATCAGGGACGTCGGCGGGAACGGTAGCATCAGGCAGGTTGGCGGAAGCAGTGATGTCGCCAGACTGGTAATCGCCAGGGATATCGATAGAGGCAGAGGCACCAGGAATGTCGACTGAGGCATCGGGAAGATCAACGCTGAGAGAGACAGTAGCACCAGAGTCAGAGTCAGGGAGCTCGACAGAACCAGTGACCTGGGGGATTTCAATGGAGCCAGAAAAGTCAGCAGAAGCGGTAGCATCAGCAGGAATGGTAACATCACCAGAGCCGCCGGGAGCAGTAGCAGTGATGAAGCCAGAAGCGGGAATGGTAGGGCCATCGTTGTCACCACCCTTCTTGAAGCGACCAATGAAGGGACGGCAAACGCCACGGTCCTTCTGGGAGAAGGTGTTCTTGATACCCTTGGCGAGGCCAACGGAGAGAGAGGGAATAAGGCCAAAGTTGAGACCAGCGCCGAGATCGAACTTCTTATCAACATCGAAGCCGAGGTTGCAGTCAAAGTTGCCAGTAACATCGATTCCAGCGCCAGCACCAGCGCCAATAGTAGCAGTGTAGTCGAACAGGCTGACCCAGATACCAGCACCGAAACCAAGACCAGCGCTCAGGCCACCTCCAAGATCGAGAACAGGGATATCGAATTCGCCGCTGAGACCAAGTTCAGATCGAAGACGAAGACCAAGCTCAAGGTCGATACCAGCGTCAAGCTTGACATCAGCACCGACGCCAATGGGGAGAGCCTTGGTAACGAGTCCTTCAAGAGAGATGTCGACAACCTTCTTGGTGAGGAGGGAGAGATCAACGTAGGCAGAATCGGGGAACTTGACGTAGACACCAGCGGAAAGGTCGATAGCCTTGTCACATCCGACAACAAGGTCGAGGGCGACAGCAGCATCGATGGCAGCAGTAAGGCCACCGTCCAATTCCAGATCAGGGATAGCGATCTTCAGGTTGGGGGCAGTGAAGAGCTCAACCGACTGGAAAACCTCGCCGGTGGAAGAGAGATCGATCTCGATGTAAGCAGAGACACCACCGAGGCCAACGCGAACAGTGGGCTCAGAAAGGAAATCAGCTCCGCAAGCGAAGCCAATGTCACCAGAGATCTGGGCAGCGGGGAGGTTAAGGCCAAGCTCAATGGCAGCAGATGACTCAGTGGCGGGAGCGCAGATACCCTCAAAGAGAACACGGTTCTTCCAGGTGTTGGTGAGACTGCAAGAGGCGCCCTTCTTGAAGCCGCCGCCGAGATCAAGTCCAGCGCCGGCACCGATCTTGATACCGCCGCCGAGGCCGAGACCCAGACCCAGGCCACCCTCAGCGCCGCCGCCGAGACCGATTCCAGCACCGATGCCAGCTCCGAGCCCGAGTCCGGCTCCAGCTCCGGCTCCAATCTTTCCGCCGAGACCTCCCTTGGCGCCGCCACCGATCTTTCCACCGAGATGACCGCCAGCGCCGCCCTCGAGCTCGCCCTTGGCACCACCTCCAATCTTTCCTCCGAGACCACCACCAATCTTGCCACCAAGACCAGCGCCGAGTCCAGCGCCAAGGCCAGCTCCAGCTCCAATCTTGCCGCCGAGGCCACCCTTGACACCACCACCGATCTTTCCACCAAGGCCGCCTTCAAGCTTGCCTCCAGCACCTCCTCCGAGGTGTCCTTCAGCACCGCCTCCAATCTTGCCGCCAGCACCTCCTCCAATCTTGCCACCGAGGCCACCTCCGATCTTTCCACCAAGACCGATTCCGGCTCCGGCTCCAATCTTGCCACCGGCGCCGCCTTCGAGTTTACCTCCGGCACCACCCTCAAGATGGCCTCCCGCGCCGCCTTCAATCTTGCCGCCAGCGCCGCCACCAATCTTTCCACCAAGACCGATTCCGGCTCCGGCTCCAATCTTGCCGCCAGCGCCGCCTTCAAGCTTGCCTCCAGCACCTCCTCCGAGATGTCCTTCAGCACCACCTTCAAGCTTGCCACCGGCACCGCCGCCAATCTTTCCACCGAGGCCGCCTTCAAGCTTGCCTCCAGCACCGCCCTCGAGTTTACCTCCAGCACCTCCTCCGAGATGTCCTTCGGCACCACCTTCGAGCTTGCCTCCGGCACCGGCTCCTAGATGGCCGCCAGCACCGCCTTCAACTTTTCCTCCTGCACCGCCGCCGAGATGACCACCGGCACCTCCGCCGAAACTCAGGCCTGCACCACCACCAAGCTCGCCGTGTGCGTCACCGGAAGCTCCACCACGGAGCAGTGTAGGAGTCGCTTCGCCCAGCGAAGCAAGAGCTCCCAGAGCGGGGAGGATAGTAGAGAAACGCATGGCGTTAAACGAGAGTGTTGTATAGTAGAGTAGATGTTGTAATAGATAGCGAGTGTATAGCCGAAAAGATAGATAAGAAAACGAGAGATTAAGAAAAAACGAAGGAAAAAAGGAAAAGATACTAGGAAAAAGATAAAACGACTGTTGATGCTGAACAAAAAGAAGAATTGAAGCTGGCCATGACTGTCTTTTTAAAGTGATGAAGCCGGCCTGAGCTCTTGTCCAAAACCATGGATGATACGATTTACACCGGCAATATCGCTCCGATAGATGGATGGTTTGGTCGAGTCAGGTCAGGACGCGGAACCCATGGACTAGTGTCAATCGGATCGTCGCTCAGACGTTTCATGAGCTTCTACCGGAAGTTGATGGTGACGGTGGAGGGCTTGGGCCTTGCGTTTTGTTTCTTCCAAATTTAGCAGGCAGGGGTTTGAGTCAGTCTCTTTTTGGTAGTTTGTTCTAGAGCTGGGACTACCGCAGTCTTGATATTGCACCCAAGATTGATTGCTTATTAACCAATTAGTCCTTTGTCAATATGCAAGTTGAGAATGCCGTTTGGTTAGATAAACTATTTAGAATCTCATCTTGCAAGCTCCTATCAATGGAGGTGCATAGAGTCTCTAGAAGCATCATGGAAGCTATGTCTAAGGAGAACAGAGAGAGATTTGATAGGGCTAGCCTTGATGGTCAAGTAAACTACTGCCTATAGTGTAGTGTCAAGGCGCAGAACCAATCTTGTCTAGGCATAGCCAGTTTCAGTCTTGGCTCCAGAAAAAAATCGTCTCAGGTTGTCATTACCGTAGCTGGAGATAATGCAAGGTCAGGTCGGCCAAAGCTGTTACATATGCAATTTTAAAAGAATTCAACATGGAGCTTTCACCTGAGCTAGACTTGTCGACGCCAATGCCAAGTCGATAAATTGTGGTTCTACCCGGTAGATCCGTTTCTTTTTGATTGCTGGCTCGGAACATTGCATAGGATACTGTATCTACTCATGAAATCCGTAACGCCCTGTAGATACTATTCTTCTGTTAAAGCTGAAAGGGTCTACATAAAGTTAAATTCTTGACCGCCAACCAAGTTGGACTTAAGACGGCTGTACAGCTGATCAATCTGTTTATAACTGGATTTTATATATATAAAGTTGACAGGGCGTTCCGGATTTCGGGAGTAGATACTCCGTACGGTACAGGCCGCGAGGGTCAGTATGTAACATTAAATTCCGCAATTTCCGCTGGTGTCTTTGCCTCAATGGAGTAGATATGTATACTCTGACTGGATCTCAGCGCGAGGTGGAGATGAGTCAATGACCAAAGACTGAAGTCAAGATTGGCCAATCACCTATGAATATCGATTAACATTTCTGACCCCTGCGGCCTGTAGATTGAAACAAAGGAGATAGTGCCCCGATTTTGGATTAGAGCGCAGCTATCTCTCCTTTCTAAGCAATCCTTGGCGACAATCATCTCATGACCGGGATCACTTCAGCTCCCTCACCTGAATGATAAACGATACCTCGTTTCCTCAATGCGAATAGTTCAGCTAGGTAGCACTGTTCGGTTCCTGTCATTCCGTCTGGTCATGGCGTCCTGACTCCACTTCTCAGGAGGTTGAGCAAAGCTGGGCATTTGAAGGCGTGTCAAGACTGAATGCATTACCCTACAACAGCCATCACAGCTTGCTTTTCAGGTGCATCCAGGCGTTGTACTGACGTAAGTCTACTGTTTGGGTTTCTTAATACTACGATAAGAATTAGAACGGTATAGATTACTTTGTTGTCTAGTTTGAAAACTCCTGAAGGTCTTCTGAACTGTGCGTTGTGGTGCCTCAAGACGGTACTACATCCTTTCATGGGACTTCAAACTGTGTCTCAAATTGTAAACACAAATCAGAATAAGACATCAGCACAATCAGCTGGGGTAACTGAACATTTTTTTAAGTTTGACGAGGCCAACCCAGTCAAAGTCTGTGTCTTGCATATCGAGAACAACATCACACAAATTTTCAGCAGGGATTTGGAAACGAGCATATCTAGCCATACCAATAGTTGCAATGAGAGCCACCAAGGTCATAGGAGCTCAGGCTTGAACAACCGCAAAATTTTTGAAAGCTTGATCTACGTACCCGGCTGTACCGGCCCATGAATAAACTCAACAAATCTCCAAAGTTTTTTGATCCTGCAAGACGGCATAACGAAGATGACTGAGAGCACGAGTCTGAGCGACAGGGGCGGCGTATCGGAGGCCCCCACCAGAGGCAATTTGGTCTTAAGCTAGACTTCTTGCAGCTAATTTTAGTCGTGCTGTTTTTGACTCTGTCTCAAAGTCTTGGTAGATGCGTCCTTTATCCCACCCTATGCACTTTGCCTCTGTGAGAGGGACAGCTACATACTGGATAGCCCAATCCTGGCCAGGTCCCGAGTACCAAGGTCTAGGCTAGTTGTCCATGTTATCTTACAAGAGTTCTTGAATGAACATGCATAGACAAGAATATGGGAGACAGAATTCAACAATTATAATGGAGGATCGTTCTCAGTTCAGCGTTACTTGTCTCAACGACCATGACGCACGCTCTAGCGTCCTGTTTGTCCCTATGGAAACTGTCGACTCAATTATTACCGTTCGAGAAGGTATGAAAACGGGTTCGCGCTGAAGCACAATAATACGCATAGATGATCTTGATTGTCTTTGACAAGAGTTTGGGATATAACGCTTAGTATCAAAATAGGACGTGAACTTGCATGTTGGTAGAAAAGCAACCTGAAAAGTGAAAATGCTAGTTGTTGGCGCGACAGGAATGTCAATACGCTCTTCACAAGTGAAGGCCACGACTCGACTGATGGTGCCAGCGATCATTGAAGAGGCGAAGGGCACAGAGCATTCCAGCTTAAAGTAAAATTACAAAACAGCCCAAGTCACAGACTATCAGTACCAAAGCAAGCAAGCAAGGAAGGAATGAAGGAAGGGCGAAAGAATAAAATTTGGGATTCATCTTGCTAGTGAATTGCCTTTACTGAGTTCTCAGACTTTTGAAGAGCAAAAGAGGATACCAGAATTTATGAGCACCAGACATCGCAGGCTTTAGATACTTATATAAACAAAACATGTACATGCCAGACTTTTAGATTTTAAACCGTTCAATATCAAGTGTCACTTGACTCAATTCAACACGAACCGACCTTTCTACAACGTGGTGGCGAACAGAGAGGGACGATCAGGCATGGATCAGTAGGAACTCAATATAGCACTCACAAACCTGCTTCATCATCAATCGCCGAGCTTCACTGCGACTCTAACACTTGAGTCTCTCGTTGGCAGAAGACGAAATTGCTGTACCATCTCAATCTTTTATGCGATGGGTTCTCTCAAATGGCATTGGTCCAAGTGATCGGCCCTCGCAAAGTCGGTGACCCAAAAGTCCCATCTATACTGTCGATCAATGCTTCTATCGTCCGATGTGTCCCCTCATTGGCTGTGGAGCCCTTTGAACAAAAAGTCCTGGTAATATGCGAGATATACTGCACGTGGGCTTTTGGATGATAACGATAGATAGAATGCAACCTTGTCTAAAACCGAAGCTCTTGCTTTGTTTGTATAATCTGCCTGAGGATTGAAATTGAGCCTTTCTTTTGTTTTCACGTGCATTTGGGGCAAAGATTTAAGTATCAACTCTTCTCTCTCGTCCAGTCTTCTCAATTCTTCCTACAACCTATCGTCCCGCTGTATTGAGTCACGTTCAAAATGGCATTCTCTAAAGCCTTCGTCCCTCTTGCCCTTCTCTTCTCGAATGCCCAAGCATTCTCGAGTCCTTCATGCCCGAACGACCTTCCTCTTTCTTGCCGTAACACAACCAGTGTCGATGACCTTTGTTGCTTTATCCCTACCGGACAGCTCCTGTTGACTCAATTCTGGGACACAGATCCTGCAACAGGCCCTTCTGGTAAGTCAAGATGCTGATACCCGAGTATAATCATTCTCACCATCTTCAGATGCCTGGACCATCCATGGTCTCTGGCCCGACTACTGTGACGGCACCTACCCCGAGTTCTGCGACACCAGCCGTGAATACGGTGACATCAGGGGCATCGTGTCCAAGTATCTCGGCAACGCTACCTTGTCCTTCGTTGACACCTACTGGCGTGGCCAAGATGGCGATGACGAATCGCTGTGGAAGCACGAATGGGACAAGCACGGCACCTGTATCAGCACCCTCGAGCCTAGCTGCTACACCAACTACGATGAGGGCGTGGAAGCAGCAGACTACGTAAAGAGAACCGTGTCTTTGTTCAAGACTCTGCCAACATACAAGTGGCTTGTCGATGCTGGGATTGAGCCCTCGGCATCAAAGACGTATGCGGCTAGTGAGATTGAGGATGCTCTTGCGGCACAGCACGGGGCCCCTGTTACAATCGGCTGTGACGGCAACAGTCTGAATGAGGTGTGGTATCACTACAACGTCAAGGGATCGCTACAAGAGGGCGAGTTTGTTGCTACGGAACCTGATGGAGCCAAGAGCTCTTGTCCAAGCAATGGAGTCGAGTACAAGCCAAAGAACTAGGCCTCGCTTTTGTTAGCAACCCTCGCAGAGGACAGCATCAATAGCATGGCGACACGAAAGTTGAGTAAGAGTGGAAATAAATCATTAGTTCATTCACGTTACAAGATTCTATAATTGAACCCCGCGCACTCATCTAATCATCCCCCGCAAATACGGCATCGTAGTAGCCGCGTATCCTTCCACATTCTTCCAGCATAGAATGGTCGCAACTCGCTTTGATCGCCTCCTCCCAAATGACCTTTTCAAGATCATAACCTGCCACTTTGACGATCATGTCAACATCATCTCCCCATATCCGCGTCAGGTTGTCTTTCTTCTTCTTTTTCTTTGCATCAATTAAATCCTGCACCATATGACTCAAGCGTCTGGTGTCAAACTTGACTCTGTTCAAGTGGGCAAACATTGTACTTGTTACAGCAACTTCATCACCCTTGATTCTTCGCTTGCGTTCCTTTGCAGTGCTCGCAGATTCATTGCGGCCCTGGGTTGTCCGCAACTTCCAGTCTTGCTCCGGATCTGCCTGCCATATGCCGCTCCCATAGTTGATCTTTTCAGACGTGATGAGCTCTGGTGGCTTGGTAACTTGCCAAAAGGGGTTCCCAAGCACTAATGCGCTCTGCATAAAGGTTTCCTTATCTCCTGACCCCCAAGCACCCTGGGAATGGAGTTGGTAGTAAAATTTTGGGCCGTAATAGTTGTAGTAAGCTGCCAGAACGAGACTGTCGGCATGTCTCGCTTTGCTGTAGAGCATGACTCCAGACTCAGAACTTCTGGAGTTGAGCGTCACGTTGGGCATCTTGGCCTCGGCAACCTCGTAGAACTTAGGTGATATAGTGGGTAGCCAAAAGTCTGGCCATGTCACTAAGCCATGTGTTTTGTATGGCTCGGTATCAAAGAGATGATCTGGGTTTCTGATGGGAAACGCATCGGCGTCGAGAAACAAGATGTCTTGGAAGCTGGAGAACATTATGGACAAGACCTTGTATTGGTAAGAGTCTAGTTGTGGTTGCGGAAGGGTAGAAGACTCTGGTAGTTTGAGGAAATCGTCCATGTTCAAGCATTGCGTTTGTAACGTAGCTAGTGCTTCATCACACTGCTTATGCTCTTCTGGGCTTGCCGAGTCTAAGAATAGCTGAACAGGGAGTTGAGACCCAATATGTCGTAGCATCAATATTGTCGTGATCGCAATGCCGAAACTCGAACCTTTGGAAGTGATGACTATACCTCTCGTCCTGCGTTCGAAGGGCACTTTGGGAGCGAGATGTCGGATGCTCTGCACATATTTCTGATGGTTTTCCTTCAAAGACTTGAGGTCCTCTTCTGGTATGTCTAGCCGGTCTGTGTATGTCTGTGGCGTAGCACCATGTGGATCAAATTTGTCGCGCGAGAGTGAGTTGGGAGGTGAGACTTCCTTTCCCTGAGGTTCAGCCGCGTATAGTTCCTTGACAAGTTTTGACCAGAACTTGATGGTTTCAGGCGTTGGGCCAGTGAACTGAGGTCTGTCTGAATCAGAGCTGGGATTTGCTATGCTCTTCAAAGTGGATGTTGGATCGGGAGAAGGAGGATGCCCTCCCTGCGCTGAGGCGACTCTTTGGTAGGCAAAAGAGAGATCGAACCAGAACTCCCACAGTGTGAGCAAGCATATCAAGGCGATAAATGCTCCTATGACTCGGAGAAGGTGTTGGCGCGTAGTCAAGAAGTTGATCCATGCGGCGGTTTTGGGGACATGGTCCCGTATTAGCTGAAACATGGCGAGACCTGGGAGAGAGTTGAAATTTTGATTATGATGTAGAGCTCGAGGTTTTGCGGGCTGAATGAAACGAGTGATGGCGTAGGAAACCCGTCTTTGTTTGTTGTGAATCAAAGGATGTCGTCCCTCATGAATCTTGTCGTCGTATATCGCGTACAGAAGCAGTTGTTCGTTTGCATTGTCGTTTACCGTCAGGGCTTATGCAGACGATGGTGGTATGCCAAGTCGGATAGTCGATTGGGAAGAAGTTGATGAGGGTTTAGATACACGAGGGAGGATCGACGAGGGGAGATTGATGCACAGCCACGTCTCGGGTATATTACGAAGACATGAGCATGCTTCGTGCAGTCAACGTGCCGTAATTTTCAGCAGTATGAAGGTCCAACAAATCAGGTAAAGGCACTGAAGCTTGGCTCACAGTCTGACGTGACGGAATAAAATGAGATGAAATGTGCTACACTGTCGTAAGCATGGCTGTTATCGCATCACGTGATGCCGTACAGCATTACGCAATGCATTTCACTACCGGTATCGCCGGAACCGGATGGAATTAAAAGTCTCTTTTGTTGGTAAATAAACAAACAAGGGTCTTTGTTAGCTCATTATCGCTCTCTATACCACTGGCGAGTTGTTCTCATCAATCTCAATGCCAAAACCCTCGACAGCCATCGAATAACTCTTGTGAACGGCTTTGCTAGCATAAACCCTCATCTCCTTCTCATAAGCTGCCGTGACGCCCGGACTGTAGCCACCAGCTTCGCGCAAGAGCCTTCCAAGTAGTGCCGAGTCCTGGACTGCGGTGTTGGCGCCTATACCTCCCGCTGGCGTCATTGAGTGAGCCGCATCGCCAATGACTGTCACACGAGGCTCATTCTCCCACTCTGGAACACCAGACGGCGTTGAGCAGGTTATCTTCCAAAAGGCAGCTTCTGACTCATCCATGTTGTCAAACAGAGGTTTGAACCGTGGGTGCCAATTCTGAACGATTGACTTGGCGATATTCGCAGCTTCTTTGCCCACGATTGTGTAGTCATCATTCGGAGCTCGAATCACGCCTGGCTGACCTCCCATGGTCCAGCCAAACATGACATCAGGATCGTCCATATCACCAGACCGTACATTGGTGATGATGAAAGCATCGCCGTCGGGTCGTGTTCCATCACGAATCCGAAACACTCCTTCGCCCAGCTGCTTAAACGCTGTGGTAGGCGCTTGACCATGAATTCCTCTCGCTCTAGTATCGTAGACCTTGAGTTTCCCACCAGAGACTTGCTTTGCAACCTTGGAGTAAATGCCTTCTCCACCGATAAGCATAGAGCCCTCGACAGATTTGCTGCCGTCAGAGAATAAAGCTTTGACGCCGTCTTTGGTCAATTCGTAGCCCGTCACTTTCTTAGACCATTCAATGTATTCTTCGAGGCCCTCGGCAAATATTCTGCGCATATCGCCGCGGGCAATCCCGACGATTTTGCCATCTCGTGATGAGAGGTTCTCTGGTGTAATCTGCTCCGTTTGCTCACCAGTCACAGCATCGAACGCTTGGAAGCCAAGGCCGCCCGTTTTCCCGCACTTGGACCAGAAATGACTCCATGTTTGGGAGTCAAGAACAGACTCAATGGCGTCGAGGCCCTCATCGGACAGGCGGAGTCTGTAACCTTGTGCGCGGAATATGAAGGACGCGTCGCGCTCAAAGATCTTGAAGGGTATCTTGGACAGCCGAAGTGACTGGGCAAGTAGAAGAGAGGCAAGCCCTGAGCCTGAGATGAGAATTGGTTTGGCGGCTGACATTTTGAGACGAGGATAAAGCAATGCCTACTGTGATAGACAAGAGATTAGTTGGAAGTTCCGCCTCAAAATCTAGTGCTGACGGATGGAGACATAAATTCAACAGCCGCAAGGTGGGCTGACTGTTAACCGCGCGGCACGGCTTTTGGCAAGAGCTGATTATCAACTTGCCAGCAAATCAACAATATCAATCTCAAGATCGTCAATTGATTCGGGTGGTGTTCTAAGACATTGATTACAAATTATTCCTGTTTCTCCATTCATAATCAGTAGTCCCCAGGTTTGCTACAGTCAAGCCAGTAACAGCCCGGAGCGACATTGCAAACAAAACAAAGAACAATGCGACATATCGGTACTGAGCTTATGTCTCTAAGGGCCGGTATTTCAAAGCCTAACCAGACTTTTCTCTGTACTAGATCTATCTACTAGATCTATCTACAGTTCAACTTCTTGGATGTGCCTCTGATTCATGACGTAACCCTAGTGCGCCACCTACCGGATATGGTATAGTGTCATTCAGGGCTCAGCTTTCTTAGTCTGAAGGTCGTGGGTTCAATTCCCACCATGACCTTTTTCGTAGACCACGCAATTTGTAAGCTCCTGTTCTCTAGTTCACATAGAATAAGTATATTGTAGCTATCTTAGAGACTATTCATACCTTTAGTAGCGATTACCTCTATATAAATAAAAAAATTCACGCAGCTATCTACAATTTTGACATGTTAACAGGACTTTGTTTACCAGCATAAACAAGCAATCACTGGAGCTTAGCTTGACTGTTCTTTATCATTGTATATTCGATTTGCTTTCTTTTGGATAAACTCTGCGTTGCCATTTGTCATCACTCAATTCTTGAAAAAGACTTTGTGCCACCGGTTTATATCAGGCTTCCTGTCCACATGCTCTCAATTCAGGCCAACACGCTTTTCCGTTTAGCTTGCAGGTTTTCCGCCTGTCTTCTTTTCCGTCAATAGTCTTGTTCGGCAGTCAACACTTGCAATTTCACTAATTCCTTGGCCTCCTATGCTAGTAAACTCTGACTCGTCTTAATTACAGTTTCAATGCTGATCAACCCTCAAACTGCAACGCTATTGATAAGGTCCAAGTCTCTTCTTTGGGAAGTGTAGAGTACAAAGGTGTCTAGACAAGGAAATGGAACGTCTTGATACCCTGCAATATCTCAAGGTCCACCAAAAGCCCCATGTTACCTTCCCCGCACTTTACATATCCTTCAACCTCACCCCTCGGCTTTAACAAATTCCTCGAATCGGCAGTCACTGACACAAGTGAGAACCAGGTATAGTCCTGACCTCGTATCCGAGCCTCTTTACGCAAGATCAACTAGGCTGGGACGATCCCCGAAATACTACCATGGATCCTCAAAACAAGGAACCGGAAATGCCTTCAGAGCGGGGTACAGTCATGCCAAAGCGTGTAGATAAACTACAAGGCAAGTCGAAGCCGCAAGACCAAAAGCCTAGCCTATCCAAAATTACACAGAGCCAATCGTGGAATCCTACCATCATGGCTGTTGGAGTGCTTGCCCTCGGGGTGTTGATTCCTTTGAGCTTAAACCTCTTGGACGGGGTGCAAGCCAAGACCACCACTCTGGCGGATATAACGAGCTTGCCGGATACAGCTCAGATAATTGACCAAAGGAGCTTCAATGTCTTGCCAAATGTCCCACCGCCAAGCGAGGCCAATGCTACAACGGTATGTTATCAAGTATCTATTACCAACCCCCTAGAGATATGCTCATCGAAATGTAGAAATTCATATGGCCCGGTGTCACGGAAGAGTCTCTCACTAAGCGACCATTCCATGTGTACGATCCGGAATTTTTGGAAATCATTGGCAATAATCCAACCCTGACTTTGCTGGCTACTTCGGATATTGATCCCATCTTCCACGAAGCTGTCGTATGGTTTGTAGATTCCCCAGCAAGTCTCTTTCTCAAATCCCCTACTGACACTACGACTTAGGTATCCACCCACTGATGAAATGTTCTTTGTCCAAAACGCTGGTGACCCTGCTGCTGGAACCGGACTCAACAAATCATCTGTTATTCAAAAGATCTCACTGGCCGAAGCTGAAGCCTTGAAGAATGGCACGCATACAGAGAGTCAAGTCGAGATAACCATTGTGGGCTCTTCACCGCAGGTCATCAATCCTAACGGTACGGATTTACTGCTTCGCTCCCTCAATTCGTGCTAACGTAAAATAGGCGGAACAAACTACAAAGGCCAGATTATTTTTGCAGGCGAAGGGCAAGGAGACAAGATCCCATCCGCCCTGTATCTCATGAACCCTCAAGAGCCTTATAACACCACAGGTACAGATCATTGCCCGTACGTATCAAATGTGAACTTGCTAATAGAAAATTTCAGTCCTTTTCAATAACTATTTCGGCCGCCAATTCAATTCGCTTAACGATGTCACTGTTAATCCTCGCAATGGCCACATCTACTTTACCGATACTATGTACGGATATTGGCAGCACTTCAGGCCCGAACCAGGGCTGCAAAACCAAGTGTATCGATTTGACCCTGAGACCGGAGCCTTGACCGTAGTTGCTGATGGTTTCGTTTCTCCGAACGGTGAGTTGACATAAGAATTACCCAAACAGGCATAACGATAGGACAACGATTGACAGTGTGGAAACAATAGGCCTCACGATCTCTCCAGATGGATTGCACGGCTACGTAACAGACACTGGAGTTAGTAATGCACAGTTCGGAATGAACTTTACTCGTCCTGCCTCCATGTAAGCCATGACATGCCTACATTGTAGCACTCCTCTAACTGTGCTGTTAGCTATCGCTTTGATATCCAAGAAGACGGTACATGGGAGAATCGCAAGACCTTTGCATATGTAGCAGCACGTCTACCAGACGGTAAGTTTGCCATCCTAACTCTTTGGTTATGCGTTCCAAGTCCACTAACCAATCTCATCATCCAGGAATACACTGTGATTCCAAGGGCAACGTCTACGCAGGCTGTGGCGATGGAGTTCATGTATGGAATCGAAGTGGAAAGCTTATTGGAAAGATCTATACGGGTATCAATGCGGCCAACTTTCAGTTCGCTGGACAAGGACGCATGGTGATCATGGGAAGAACCAAGTTGTTCTATGCCACGCTGGCGGCTTCCGGGGCATCCTTGAACTGATGAGCGACATGACTGGGGTTGCAGTTGTAGTTAAACAAGCATTCGGCGACTGAGAAAATACATGTCATCCTTCGTTTCTGATATCTTCTTGGCACCTCTGATGTTCTATGCCGTTATTAGAATCTAGTCTTCATTCCTAGCAAACAAAGACCTAAAGGGCGTCCAGAAGGCGTGTGGTTGGCTAGAGTCTTTGGTCCGATTGAAATCCAGCGCCCCATCGACAGGTTGACCATAGAACACGAATTCTTTGTCTTGTGGAAAACTCATCTTAACTAAACCGAGCCTATCCTGCTCTGTGATTTCGTTCGAGTTCTGGTTACCCAGTAAAGCTGTGGACGGAGTGAGATGAGGAGACGACGGTTGACCGAGACTACCCTGCTCTGGTGATGCGCCATGATGCTCGCTAGTTCCCATCTCTTGAGACGTGCTATTGAGAGCCTGAACCTTGTCTTTAGTTGTCGATACTACACTTGGCTGAGGTATAGACTGGTCTCGGACTGATCTCTTATGGAATTGTCGAAGAAGCCACTGCCGCACAGCTTCGTGGATAAGTGTATCTAGCTCGTGGCGCGATTGCGTATCATTCAATGTAGGATCCTGCGCGACCTCGGGAATGTTTTGAAGCACGGAACAAATACCCCGGGTAATTCTAAGTGTACTTGGAACATCCTTAGATGGTTCCTGGTGCTCCTGATCTCTCAATGCCCAGGGAGGAGTGAAACGCGATCCAAAGGTGTTTTGAACTATTTCCAACAGCATTATCCAAGGCGTTTGCGTGAAAAGATCGGCGTAACCTGCTTCGTCGTCGGCTGGCAAGGTTTCCAGAGAAGTCTTCATAACAGGAGTTTTAAACGAGTCAATCTGATGGTACACGGTGTCAAGAATCAATCTTTCGAGATGAATAGAGTCGTGTTCAAGTCGAGACGCTAGATTGTTTCCCGATGCCTCCTCTTTTGCTGCTGAGTTCGTGGTATTTGGCGGTGAAAAGCTAATGCTCATAGATTGCAAGGCAGGTTTCAGGTCCTCCCGAATAAGCGGTTTGTTGTTTTCACGCTTATCCACTACTATAGTAAGGTTCGGATTCAGCCAAGACGTGATGTGAACCATAACCTGCATCATGATTCGGCCCTCCTCTTTCCTTATCTTCAGCAGTTTCTGAATATCGGGAAATGACATGGCGTGCTCCTCAATGTGTCGACAGATGTTATTGTAGGCGTCACCGCTTACTTCCCCTAGAAAGTCCTTGGCACGTCGCATGCTAGTATCCTCCTGGGTGGCATTCTTAGCACTGTCGAACTGCCCTGGGTAGAAGAGAATCTGGACGTCTTTAGTCGTATACCCTTTTGGTAAGTATGTAGCCAGTCTGGTCCAATCTGCCATGCTTATCTTGTCGGCTGCATCACCAGGAAGATCAGCAAGCACGGCGAGGACCTCGTCAAAGGTTGAGAACCAATACTAAATTACCATTGAGTTAGTGTCTGTGAAGTCCACTGAATGAGAGCAGTCTCACGTTATCAATTCGAAGACTAGCCATCCAGTCCCATGTCGAGATGTTGAAAGTGGCTCTGCCAATCTTGGTTTCGCACCAACGAGTAATCATGGGTCTCCAACGATTGTTTCGCCAGAGCGTTATAATGCGACCCACGGGGAACTTATCGCTGCTGTTGAGTTGGAGTATATCGCATATTCGTTCTTCCACGACGGGCTTTGTGCCTTGGAATAGAGTATGTTGCTGGCTAGCAGCTAATACTAGCTGCATCCAGATTTGTCCATGGCTATCAGGCAGTGATGGATCTGGGCGATTGACACGAAGCTTGACATCCAATTGAGATGGAAGCCTGTCTTTCCTTTTGAGTTAGATGTTTCGATCTAAAAGAATATGGGACAACATATGACTTTCAGCTCACCTTGATCATAAAAGTTACAAGTCCACCACAACTCGTCGTTGGAAGCTCCGGTACGCTTGACGTAATCCTTCAGAGCCTCGATTCGATGTCGGCCAGCCATGACTTCTGGCTGCTCATCAGGATTAACAGTCGGCCAATCGTCAAAACAAAGAACCCCTTCTGATTGAGATTCAGGATGCAGTTCTTTTAGGTGCTGAATCATTCCTTCCACGGCTTCTGCGCTGCATTGTACAAAAAGATAATTATCTTGGTCCTGTCGCTCGAGACGTCCTTGCATAAAGACGCGACACAATTTAGATACATGCTGCCAACTGATGTGTCTGTTTGTACCACTTTTCCAAGTGCATGATAAAACATGGACAGGAATTCTGGCGGTAGCGAGCAAAAATGGACGTGCCTGTTGGCGAGTTGAGACAGTGTCTCGAAATGTCATGACATGGCGCTGTGGTTGCTTCCCACTCTGCCGCCATTTTGCTTGAGGCGGAACTGCGGTGTTGGCATCTCGTTGATGAGGCTCTTTGCGTTTCATATTTGGCAGGTGGTGGAAAAGGAATGCCCTGAGCTCTGGGGACTTGGTTGTTTTGGTGAAAATGACGATTGCTTAGTGATGTCGGCTTAACTCGATCCCTCAACCCCAGGTTTAAAGGTGGGGGTGGCCATGAATAGTTCCACCGATTAGAGTACACCCTCTCATAAAGTGTTGACCATGAGCCTGTGGTCAGTAAACTAGTATGTTAAGCAAAATGAAATAAATATGCCGACTATTTTAAAGAATAATGCCTCATTCTAGGTATAAATGTTTCCTTGCGCCTCTTCTGCCTTGACTCTCTACAACACCTAGCTACCAATTCAGTAGCTCAGGCTTTCAACACCATGCCTCGTCTACAAAACATCGCCGTCGCCGGAGTAAGAGGAATTGACTCTGAGTTCTATTAAGCATATTTGTTAATTCAGAACAAAGGCATCCGGTAATATCGGAAAAGTCGTGATCAAAGAGCTATTGACCTCCGGCTTTAGCGTCACTGCGCTCCAACGTCCTTCGTCCACCTCAACACTTCCTCAAGGCGTGGACAAGAAAACCGTCATCTTTGACTCTTTCAACGCGTGGGAAGCAGCTCTTCAAGGCCAAGATGCGTTCATCTCATTCCTTATACCTCCAGTAACCGATTACCAGACCTTGGCTGCAGACGCTGCAGTAGCCGCAAAAGTGAAGCTTTTTATACCGTCGGAATGGGGCATGGACACCACCATTCTTGGCGACACGCTGTTTGGTCGCCTGTTGTCTGACAAGACTACCACACGGGCCCACCTCGAAAAGCTAGCCCAAGACAATGATACCTTCTCTTGGCTCGCCATCTCCACCGGCTTATGGTTCGACTGGGTAAGCATCCCTGGCATAAGCCTCATACAAATCGCTATTGACTTATACAGGGGCTCGAAAACCTCTCCCTTGGATTCGACAAGCGAACAAAGACTGTTGAGATTGGCGACTCGGGCAACGAGCGATTTCAGACGACCAATCTCAGCTTCATTGCCAAGGTCGTAGCTGCAATTCTTGACAATCCACGCCAAGCTCTCAATAAGTACATCACCATTGCTTCCTTCAACATCTCTCAAAACGAAATCCTCACCCTCGCAGAGCAGGTCTCGGAGGATAAGTGGAATGTCAAACACTACAAAGTTGACCAGGTCCAGGCAGATGCAGAAGTAGCCCTGGCAAAAGGAGATTTTGATGCTGCCTTCTATCCTTTGCTCCATGGTCGACTGCTCAGAGATGGTGCGAATTTGGAGCTCAAGGATGGACAAAACTTTGCCACCGAGGCTCTGGGCTTTCGTGAGCAAGACCCTGCTGAAGCCATCACTACTTGGTTGAAGAACAAGGAATTGGTATAGCTTTTGTCCGGGTGGATAGGTACTATTGATTATTCAGGCTCTTTGTCGTTGATAGTAGATCATTGTGGTGATTAGCTCATGCATAGATTAATGCAGCAAGTATAACAATGCAAGAAGATATCTCGGCCAATCAATGTCCTTATAGTAGTGACTCATGATGCACTGCCTGGCATTTGATACCCGCTGTTACCCCGTCTGGCTAGCTTATCATGCATAAATAGCATAAATTTCGTACCATTCTTATTTTTACTCTCATACGAACAAATATCCCGGGATATAATGTTCTCACTTTTTAAAAAGAATCTGGGAGTTATCAGACTGCCCAATATAAGTAAAGTGACCAACAATAACTCTTTGGTTCACATGTACAGCTGTTCTTCTGGTGAACTTGACTCAGTCGTGTATATTGTGCTATGAGTATTTTCTGTAGTGGAGATATAAAGATTCAACAGCCACCCAGCTACAAAGCTGAATATCAAATGAGTAGGACATCTTGCTCCAAAGTTGGTTCTGTTCATGTCCCAACTACGTAGACAATTCATTTGCTGTCATCGCTCTAGTCGACACCCCCTTCATCTGTTGGGGGCACTGTCGGGTTCTCTGGAGTCGTAGGCAGTCTCTGGGCACCAAGAGTCGGCGCTAACCGATGTGTTCCGAGCTTTGGCGCCAGTCTCTGGGGTCCTAGTGTTGGCGGAACTCTCTGACTTCCGGTAGCTGCGTCTTCGGCATCAGCACTGTCCTTGGTTGAACGCCTACGCTCTGCCCTTCGAATGTCTCGCCTGCTTTCCTCCTTGACGGGTTGACGAGGGACCTTCTTCGCAATTCGCACAGCCTCCTTCTCCTTTTCTTCTGCTTGTTTGTCCTCTTCGTTGGGTTGATGGCTCATAGGCCTTCGTGCTACTCGCGAGCCCTCCCTGTCCTTGCGTCGTTGTTTCCGACTCTCATCTTCTGGTTTGTTTTCGTCTCGACTTTGCCGTCTTCCTTTATCTGCACGCTCAGGATCACTGGTCTTGGTGGAAGTGGTAGAGGGTTCTTGCTCCTTGCGCAGACTTCGGCGTTCTGCTCTTCGAGCCTCCCGCCCCTCGGCATGCCTCTTCTCATCCTCAAGTTGTCGGTGAGTACTCCTCCGTGAAGCTCGCGAAGGCTCTCTACTCTTGTGATGTCCCCGCTCTTCCTCCGGTGGTCGATGAGAATGCCTTCGAGAAACTCGTGAAGGATCTCTGCTCTTATGATGTTCCCTTTCGCCCTCCCTATGAGGGTGCCGCTTCTCTCTCCCTGCATGCTCAGGGCTGCGCTGCTTTGCTGAGGCAGAAGTTGATCGCTGTTTGTGAAGACTTCGTCGTTCTCTCCGAGCCTTTCTTCCCTCTTCTGTTTCCTTCTCCCCTTCTTCGAATCGACGAACAGCCCTTATGGCACGTCGGACCTCTCTCTCCTCATGTCTTTGCTCTTTGTCATCTCTTTCACGATGTCGGTGGCGTCTGTGTCGGCTATGTCGACTCTTGTCTCCGTCATGATCTCCTTCCTTGTCTACACGCTCAGAACCATGGTTCTCTTCGCGTGGACGGCGGCGGTGCGCCCTTCGAGCATCTCGCTCCTCCTTTGACTCATCTTGGTGATGATGGTCAGCCTTCTGCTCACTTGAAGGAGCTTGTTCATTGTCCTGCTTTTGCAGTATGTGGTCTTTGGTGAAACGTCGCCACCATGCGGGTCGGCGACGCGCTTCCTTTTCTTCAGAGCCAGGCTCGTCGCGTTCTGCCGCGGCGGGATCACTCTCAGGCTGCGTGCTCCTACGCGCGGCAGGTTTTGTCTGTTTAACAGGGGGAGGAGGTGAAAGGCAGTCAACTGTGTTCTGAGAAGTATCGCTGTCGCTTTCGCTGTCATCAGAAGAATCGTCGGAGAAAACCTCCCAATCCGAAACCTCTCGAGCGGCAGGAGGCGCTCCCTTTGGCTGAGCCTTTTGCAGAGGCATCTCGCCGGGGCTGCGTGTGACTCTGAACGACACAAAGGCTTTTGCTGGCTATTTCGCTAGGGTAGCCCGAGAGAGAGGCGACAATAGCGGTATTTGGATATCAACTCCCTTGAGGTTTGCTCACCGACTTATCGCGAAATTACCCGTTATCTCGTGTGGGGCACGTGTCTACTAGCAAACATTGTCACTGATGACCTCAACATTTTAGCCTCAGGCAAGAGTTTACAAAAGGATTAAAAATTGTCTATAGCAAGATGTATTGTGTAGATATTAGTTTCCGAGTCCGACTGAGTATTAGATTTATGTACATGACTAGTAAAACCACAAGTTTTGATCACAGTTGTTAAGGTGTGGCTAGAGCCTCATGCATGTGGGGCTGGTGCTGTGGCGTCGAAAATCACGCTTTTCTTTTCTGTCGCTTTGATACAGTCACCTGAACTACCTAGGACCGCAGTACTATTAGATTTTTAAATTCAGGAGGAAAGTATTGATAACGTCTCAAGATACGAGTTAATCGAAATCGACAAAATCCGAGGAAATGGCATTTGTAGTTGCTATTCCTAGCATCATCCCCGCTTGGGCTGAAGTCTGGAGGTCAAGGCTCCGACAAGACTACAGACCTTCAAAACGGCCCCTAGCATCTCGATTCTTCCTATATATCTGATGCTTGGTGGAGGCTGACTGATAGTCAAGTCTACCCCTTGCTGCGGAAGTCTCCTTCGGGTACCATTCGGGACCGTCACTGTCGGCTCTGCCATTCTGCCACTCATAGCACCACAGTGACGGTTCAGCTGGCCCACAAGGCTGTGTAAAGCGGATGATGATCTTCCAGGGGTTAAGGTTTGTTCATTGTTGGATGCAACGAGGATGAATCCTACTGGCGTGCAGAACTTGTTTCCGTGTGGGGGAATTAATCTATCTGCCTATCTGCCGTTGCACTTGTTCAGCTCAGCCATTCCATCGTAGTTTATGCCCTTCAAAGTAGTATTGGGGGCTTAAAGCCACTGTACTAGGTATGAGATGGCTTGCATATGTCTATTTTCAGAGCATTGCAATTGAAGCAAAATCCAAAACTGCATTACTTGCAGCGAGTTAAACCGAATTAGCTTTTAAGGTCTATGAGAGTGATGGTCAATTAATCGAAAGCTCACTGGGGAAGACCACAGCTCAATGCCCATATCTCGATTTAGATCGTGCTTGTCAAAAGGGCCTCTCATCCCTCCCACGTGCATTGCTCTCCGCTCCAGGTCCGCTCCAAGCCCGCTACGCCGATCACTCTTAGCGCGTTTCAATCTCCTATGCAGGCTTTCAAGACAAAAGGATATCGATGATGCAACAACTTTCCGATCTGCCCTTGACTAAGGAGGCTGACTGAATCCTTAGTAGCAAAAGTGCCGCGAATAGACCCGGCATCTGTCTCGAAGGATGCGATCAACACGCAAGTTCCACAGCTTCAATTCCAAGTGCTGATAATTGGCGCATGAGGTTGTATTAAAGGATGCAAAAAAGAGGGCATAAGCCTCTGATGAGGTTGCACACAGCCCATTGTATGAGTTGATTGGGTTGTTGAGCCGAAGTTGTGATCAGCGTGGATGCAACATAATGGTTCCGAACGTACATTCAAGGCTGAACAAGAGACAGAAGTTTGAGCCAAGGCTGAGTTAACTTCAAGATTGAATTATATGTGCCAACTTGATCCAACGACCTCAGGTAAGTATAAGTATTGGGCTCCAGCACCACCATACCTCACTCTCGACAACTCATCAGTCTCTCACAATCCCTTCCACATCTACTCAACCCATTTCCTTCATAGCAACAGCCGCCACCATGCAGAACAAACTCTTCACCGCTGTCACCCTCCTCGGTGCTATGGCATCAGTCCAGGCGTCACCTGCTCGCATCCCCAAGCCCATCAAGAGAGATGTCATCACTGCTCTACCCCAGGGCGCTGGTGAGGATGAGCTCAAGTTCCAGCCTTCTCTGGACTTTGATAACGATGGCTGCTATCACACTGCTGCTATTGACCCTGATGGCAATGTCAATCCTGGCCATGATGCCACTGGCACTCCCGAGGGCGACTGCCGTGATCCTCCCCAACTCGAGAACAGCAACGCTTATTCTCGCAAGCGCTGCAACAACGGCTACTGCGCTTATATGTGAGTCAATTATTGAATGAGGCTTGAGCCACCGATCCGATATTCCCTCGGACCATGCACTCAGGCTGAGTTGATCAACTACTAATCAGACATACAGGTATGAATATTACTTTGAAAAAGACCAAGGCAAGTAATTGTTCTGCTCTGATTTCTTTTTTTCATCGGTTGTCAATCTAGACATATCCTTTTTTGCATCTTGTTTCTTGTTAATAATATGCTAACAACCCTCTAGCAGCTCTTGCTACCTATGGCAGTGGACATCGACATGACTGGGAGAATGTGGTAGGTACCAACCTGATGAAACGTGAAAAGTCACCGTGTTAACATTCATCTAGGTCGTCTTCACCCAGGGCGACACTGTCGTGCGCGTGGCCCCTTCATGTCACGGAGACTACAATGGTGCAAGCAACGAGTTCCCAATCGACGGAACCAGCCCTCTCATCGTCTACCACAAGGACGGTCCCGGCACTCACTGCTTCCGCTTCGCCAACGACGACGATCGGAACAACCCCGAGAACCCCACTGGTGCCTTCTTCAAGGCTCCTCTTGTTGGCTGGGATAACTGGCCCAACGTTGATCTCCGAAACAAAGTTATTGAGAACTGGAGCGGTGGTGTTGGTCCCAAGTTGGACGATGCTGACTTTGGCGGCAATCTTGAGAAGGCTGCTGGTGATGGTGTCTCGGGATTTGACCCTCACACCGACGGCTAGAGCTCGGTTTGGTATGACAGGACGCTTTAACAGCGTGAAAGGATTGATTCAAATGTGTTCATTTCTGAACTGTTTGCGCTTTTTTTTTTTTTTTTTTGGAAATCTTGTTAGCTAGGCATAGTATTGTCATGTCTTATTATTCCGATGTTCTTTTAAGTTCAACCCGATTCTCAGTTAGTGTGTCCTAGCAACAAGTGCTTCGTAGCAAGTTACGTTTTGCACAAATAATCGCCAGTAAACACTACTACTCGGTGAAGTGCTCATTTTCAGTGTCAACAGTTGTAGTTAAGCGGTGGGTGAAGGAACAAGCCATATAAAAACTTAACGTTGAAGACGTAACTCGCAAAGATCATGCCCTAATCTTGCAGTGCCAAATATTGGGATGATCTGTTGGCTCACCTTTCTACCAAGGCACCACTTTAACATCACCAAGGACTCTTCTAACTCACTGTTCACAAAATCTTGAGATGCCGACGTTTATTTCACTACTAATTCACCGAATTTCAATCACCCGTTGCAAAACCCCATCTCTCTTCCCATACTCCCACTTGGCCTTTGGGCGTATCAGCCGATACACACCATCATACCGCTGAGTCTGAAGAGGGTTTCTTCTATCAAAAGCCTCTATCCCATTCCAAAACGCCTCCACATCGGTTGTCATATCAATAACCAATGCCCCTACGCGGACGCAGTAGTCATTCCCCTGCTCATCTCTTCGCCCGTCGAGAATAAGGCAATGCAATGGTTCCATGATCCTCGTTCTGTCAGCAAAGCAGAGTACTGCAAAAGGCATATTGCAATGAACGGCCTCTTGTTCAAACTCTACATCCCAATAGTTTTGGCTCTTGACATCAATTGTCTTACCTTCCCAGCCAGGTTTACCGTCAAAAGCATCGAAGTTAATAAACTTCATGCCATTGTCGTGTCCTAAGCCGGCAATGGGAAGAATGGAGCATCGAAGACGAAGAAAGGAACCAGGTGCGGAGCAGTAACGAAGACCGCTCATGGGGGTTTCAGGGTTAAAATTGGGACTGGGGTTGATCTTTGCATCGACGAATGTCACGAAATAAGTGTCGATAGATCTCATTTCTTGGGGCTCAATGACGGCATCTTTCAGGGAGCACCAAGACCAGGTGGGAGCGATGTATTGCTCGTGGCGTTTTCCAGGTGCTGAAGGTGCATTACCATCGAGTTGATGTCGTTGTATGCTGGATGTTGCCCGCCAGACGAGCTGCGCCTCGAGATATGGTCGCCATAACCCAGCAAGGAACAGATGATGGTTTAGCAGTTTCGTATGCTCCTGGTTGCAGTCCTCATCAGGTTGGTCGTCTCCTTGAGCCTCGGAAGTTGATTGTCCCTTCTCTTCTTGTTCCGCATCCTCCTTACGGTCGATAGAGTCTGCGACAGACCGGAAAACCGGGTTAAAGATGTCCACTAAACCAGCCAACGCAATCAATCTGTCAGTCTCCAACGTGAGCTTCCCTTGCGAGTATGCTCTAACAACCTCGTTCCAATTACCAAATATCTGTTCAAAGGTGAGATCATCCATATCGCCATTCCGCACGCTAAGTATAAATCGTTTGAGTCGACTCATCAAAGCATCGCCCTCTTTGCTAGTAGGATCACCGTATGGAAGTCGTTCGCAGACGCTGGTAGAGCAACACTCAAGAGCAACTTGTTCCAACCCTAGGTGAAGTACTCGCGGTGCAAGGATTCGTTCTTGAAGAACCCAGGCTCGTTCGTTCACGGGTGAATTCGTCACTTGAGCCCACCAGCTCTGGTATTCTGAGACGCAGTAGTCGCCAGACAGCGAGCCACCCCACTGACATCGGACCCATATCGGAAGCCATGAGTTACGATCGCGTTCTCCCTTCGAGTAGAAGAGTCCGCCGTGCGGTCCCGTAGCCGCGTCGGCGCATATGTTCAGCCATGAATTGCCATACACGGATGCCATACGGCCAGATTCAAGCGCCCAGTCCTCCATGTCGTCCTGGACAATGCAGAGGGAGTCGATCCAAAGATATTGGTGTCCCAATAGTCTGACAATGTTGCATGCATCGAGGAATGTGCGAGGGAGAGTATCAACTGGGATAGAGGACTTGAAGTGCATAAAAGTATCATTCATGAGTTGTTTAGGGGTTGCGCTACCCCAGCGATGACTGAGAGTGAGATAGTTAACTTGATCTGGTATATCTGCACTTTCAACTAGACGAACTTGCAGGGGTTCAGGATTGGGGCTCAAGTGCAGAAGCCGGGTGGGCTTCCAAGCTAAATGCCTCGCGTGTTTACACAAGGCGTGGTCTTGTTCGCAGCGAGCCAGCCATTCTTTGACCGACTGCCAGGTTGCATCATCCTGATCAGAACTAGGCAAGGGCTTTGTATTAATGATCGTTGCATCTACAGAAGGCAGAGTGAGTAGTTGTCCCTGGTAGGCAAACAGTCAAGTCAAAACACACCCTCAACTTTGACCATGCCAAGCGTCGCCCATATATGACGGGAATGGGGCCATGCAATTTGTTGCTGAACAATGTAACCGTCCGGGTTGGGGTGGTTGAAGTAATTGAAGAAATGAATCTGCACATCTTTGGGTTCAACTATGTCCTGCGTCAAGGGATGTTGCTTGAGCGCCGCGTCTTGACTACGTTCTCTTAAGTCGCGTTCTGACTGCTCCAAGGCCCGAAGCCACATGGCACAATATCGACAATAGGATGATGCTTGGAGAAGGTCTGTTAGAGCCCGGATTCTGCCGTCACTTGATGAGTGTATCGAGCCACTTTGGCACCATTCACAAAGTGTTCCATCTTGAATGGAAAGAAGCTTTGGGTTTGCATTTTCAGTTACAAGTGATGACTCTGAGGTTGACATCTTTAGCTGTGGTAAGATGGACAGCTCTTACTCTCCTCGGTGGGCTAGGGTGCTGTTTTTGAAGGCAGTCAGCCAGCCCATGTGTGCCTTGGAAGGATGAGGCGCAGCATCTACACTTCTGATAAGGCTGACTGGCGATAGATAAATGACGTGACACATCTCACGCTAATTCTTGGGATGAGATTTCTCTCATCTGGGCGAATAGCTTGCTCCAAGTCTGCAGGTTTTTACCAAAGTCGTTACGGATACCCATGAAGATGAAGGCTTCTGGATCAGTCGCATCCTGCAGCTTGTCCATAAAGACAAGATCTCGACTGAGTCGGAGGATCAGGTGATTTTTGTCAATGAACTGGAATACAAGTACGTACTTTCCATCAATTGTATTGATTCTGAAGTGCTCCAGGCTTGCCTGCTTGGGTGGGTTGAACGAAACAAGTTCGTAAGTAACGTTGGGGTTGAGCCGGAGGCGGCCATTGAGGGGAAAGTCATCATGATTATTTCCCTCTTGTCCCTTGGGGAACTGAAACTTGACGTATTTTCTCATGTAGCCGTGCGGACTGGGGCCGTGGCAATAGAGATCAAATTGAGTGTCTAGAGGCCCAAGATGCTTAATGACTCGGTCCGATATGGAGGTCTCGAGGGCTTCATAAGCTTTCTGCACTTGTTGTTCCTTTTCTTGTTCAGCCTTTCTCATGTCTTCTTTTTGTTTTCGGGTATATTCCTTGCGCTGGTGTAGCACTTTTTTACGCTCTTGTCGCTTTGCTTTCAGTTGGTAGCAATGTGCAGCATCAGGACCATTGTAAGCCTTATCGTCACTGTGAGTCTCATCAAGGTCTGAAACATTTGGATCAAAGATCCAGGATAATATGGTACCGCCTCTCTTTTCGATAGCTATCACACGATGATACCAAGCTGGGAGTTTGAGAGTTGTTAGACATCGCCATTTTGGGATATTGGTGGCTTTCGATGAGGCTTGAACGTTGGGCTTCACGCCGTTGGAGAGTGGCGCGTAAAATACGGGAGGCTGACGCGTGATGACGCGCTCGGATGCGCTATTTGGCGGACGATAGCTTCTGTAGAAAAGTAAAAGAATAGTGAGAGATGTAGCACATATAAAAAAAAAAATTTAAAAAAAAAAAGGGTGGCTTCGATGTTGGCATTGGACTTGTTCTTTGTAGAACAGGCTTTGAAAAAAAAACTCAAAAAGTAATCCCCGAAACCTGGATCGAACAAGTGACCTTTCGGTGAGATGCATTAACAATTACAGCCGAACGCTCTTCCAGCTGAGCTATTCGGGGATCGGTCCTTGTAGTTGATAATGAGTCTCCAATACTATTATTATATTCTTCTATCCTCCTAGCTAAGTGCTATCCTCGATCAGCGAAGAATGACGCTCGGGTTTCTTGATGCCGATCAACTGTGCCGACAAGTCCGATCGGCGCACTACTGTATTCTGACTCCGACTCTCACTCATGACCCCCGCAAAATTCACGTCGATGGATAATGGATTAACTCAATCTTTCCAACTCCTTCATCATGGCTGCTCGACTCCCCAAGACGGCCGCTTGGCTCTATCACGAGTCTGGTATCTCAGCGGTCTATCACACTGGGAAAGACGCATGGCTCCTCATCCTCTCCCGAACATGTCGCATGTTCGCCTTCCGAGCTGTCACTCTCACCATAGCCCAACTCTTTTCCGAACTCGGCTTTTCCGATTTTCGCATTGGCCTGTTTATGAGTCTGACACTGCTCGGTGATGTTGTTCTGGGTCTGGTCATTACTCTCATGGCTGATAACCTCGGCCGTCGCAAAGTCTTGATCGCGGGCGGGATATTGATGGCCATTTCGGGCGCAATCTTTTCCACCTTTGAGAACTTCTGGATTCTTCTCTTCGCTGCTGTTATCGGTGTAGTTTCAGTGGCCGGTACAGACTTTGGACCATTTCGTGCCGTTGAAGAGTCTATGCTATCACATATCACCGTCCCAAAGACACGAGCTGATGTTCTGGCTTGGTATGTTACCACCTCCAGTCTGGGCGCCGCTGCAGGGACAGAAGTGGCAGGTCGGTTTGTCGAATCAATGAAAGACCGCGACGGATGGACTGTGATCAGTACCTACCATGCGACTTTCTGGGTCTACATCCTCATGGGTGCACTGAACGTTCTGTTTGCCTCTATCATGAGCAGCAAGTGCGAGTTTCATCCCGACACGTCTTCAGAGTCATCCGACGAAACAGCAGAAGGCCTTCTTCGCGATTCTATAGACGAAGACGAGGATGCCGGGAGGAGAAGACTATCTGTCTCATCAGCTGCACCAAAACACACCAGCCGCTTTTCTAGCATCTCGTCGAGTTCCAGATCTGTCATGTACCGATTATGGTTCTTGCTTACTATTGACTCTTTGGCTGATGGCATGGTCTCTCACACTTTGACCACATATTTCCTCGATCTCAAATTCGAGTTGTCGAAAGCCGCTCTTGGAGATATCTTCTCCGTAGCTCAAATATTGGGCACAGTCACTACCGTCTTTGCAGGCCCTCTATCACGCCACCTGGGTCTTATCAAAACTATGGTGTATACCCATCTACCTTCTTCTATCTCTGTCTTGGTGTTTCCTTTACCCAGCGGGCTCGCTATGACGGTTGTACTCCTCTTCATAAGACTTGGCCTGAACAATATGGATCAGGCACCTCGAGCAGCTTTTATTGCTGCCGTCGTCAAACCCGAGGAGCGTACTGCCGTCATGGGGATCACTACGACCCTTCGAACTTTGGCAATGACAACTGGTCCTTTGTTGACTGGAGGTCTCGCCGATACCGGAAGATTCTGGATTGCTTTCGTCGTTGGTGGTGTATTGCGGATTCTGTATGACCTGGGACTATGGGCAATGTTTGTCAAAATGAGATTAGATGCGCATGAGACTCATAACGAAGAAACGGGCACCAGAGGACGTTCCATTGATGACGAGGATATAGAGTTACTGAGGGATTCTGTCGAGCGAAGAAGATCTGGAGAACATCAGGCATGAGGGCTTTGAAAGCAACAAGAAAGAAGCCTGCTTCAAAGAACTTGTGTTACTGGGTCACGGGGCCCAGGTATTCATGCTATACTGTCAACTTAACACAATCAATTTTGAGAACTTTGAAAGATTGTCATTATAACTCATGGTAGCTTTGTAACTATCCAGTACTCTTCCAACAGTCTACCTAGACTCAGACAGACAGAAGTCATGTAAGAAAAACTCAAAAATGGTTGATATACACAGCTCAGCCACTTGCGAGAACTGAAGGCAGGCTAAGATGATTCTTGATAATGACATCCCACAACGCCGATAACTCTCCATTAGGCAGTTTATTATCCTCCTTAATCCGTCGAATGTCATGAAAAAAACTTGTTCTGTTTGCCTCTAAAGGCCACAAGACTTCTGGTTATATGCTCTATATCTGGAAATTTGAAGAATGCAACAACTGAAACTTTGACTTCATCTCCACTAATGTCGATGTCGTGAAAAGTCGGGAGATCCTCGTGACCCCAGCGATACAGAGTCGAACCACCCATCATTATGGTCTCTCTATATCCAGGGAACCGAACCGTACCATCGAGATCGTAGACTCGAAGCCCTGGGTCGTTGGTAATAAGAGCTGAGAGGAGGTTTCCATCTGGATGAAGTCCGATACCACCTGGATTGCTAGCGTGAGGCGTATACTTGATGGCACGATACCGAACTGTGCATCTTTGTACGAGTCCTGTGTCAATACCCACAGCCATGCTTGTTTCTCTCCATACCACCTTCTTGTCAGTTCCCTCATAGGACAGAGAATGATCAAGATCACTCAAGTAGGTACCGAGATCCTGCATGACTTGTTGGATGCGGGTCTCTTCCTGAGATGTCCAATTGAACAACATACTCCTTGCCATCTTTGAAGGCATTCTATATGTTTTCGAAGTTTTGTTCTGCTCTAAAAGGTTTAGCTTTGGTCGTTCAACGCCAGGGAAAATCACTTACAAGGGTGCGGGAACTCGGAAGTATCGGTAGTCATAGCTCGGTGATCCATGTCGAAGTCCCCAGAAGACGGGACGCCTAGTGTCGCTGTTTTAGAGACTGACATTTTATCATTGTGGGATATGAAGAGAATGAGGAATATAAACCAACGAGTTCAAAAGGGGCAATTGATCATTTTATTCTGTCGTTGCTATTGTAAAGTGTCTGTTTACTATCATGCCATGCCTCCATTCCAGCCGCCCTCATCCAGCTGCGTCTCACTGCATACTCGATTTGACTTTGATCTGAGCGCCACGGGCCGTAGATCACGGAAACCCTCTGAACATCTGCCGGATGCCATGTGCCGTGTAGCTCCATATCCATCGCGACAAAGCCGGTTAGTACTACCTGGCTTCGGCTACCGCTTTGAGCACGGCGTCAATGCTGTCCATGGACAACGAACGCACATGTACAGCTCTGCTTCTGAATAAGTCTGCCTGTTTCGGACAGTATGCTTCCAAGTCTGTTGCGAGTTGCTCCTTGGATAATGGTTGGCCATTGTCTGATAATCCGTAGTGAAGAAGCCAGACTAGCTTGTCTGTTTTGCACAAGGTTAGCTGAAGTAAGATGTGCTGCGCCTGCATAGCTTACCACTTCGAAGACTCATCTCCCATTCCCATCTGTGAATATCCTCGGGGTTGGAAAAGTGATACCAGTCGCCTGGAGCCGCGAGAATGATGATTTGCAACACTGATAGAAATGTCTTGGCGATTCTTTGAGTGACTTCGCCAGCTGCTGTGCTTCTAGTCATCTCATGTTGGTCAAGCCAGATACGACGACTGTTTTTCTCAATCATCTCGGCTACCAAACGTGCCATGACACGACCTCTCTCATACAAGTCGGGAGATAGCCATCGGTAAAAGATGATGTAGTCGTACGCACAGGATGCTTGTACACCTTTGATGTCTTGCCATTTCGACTGTTAGAAGGATTTTGCTGTCATATTGCCAAGAAGGAATTGATCTAGAAGACATACCAAGAGCCCTTTGTGGGGCAGAGACCTGGGTCTCTACGACGGTAGGTGTTTGAAGACTCAACATGGCAATCATGCGTTTTTCGGCTGAAAAGAACAGAATATCAAGATCGATATTGAAGGCGAATAACACCACAATTTCTCAGTTCTCATTCAACAAACGAACGAAAGAAAATTGACCTATTCTGGTTGACGCGCGTCCAGTACAGATGGTTTTTTATAGAAATGCCATGGTAACGCGTCCGCCGGGTCTAGGAGGCTGTAAAACCCGTCATCTCAGTACATAAAGGCAGCACATCATTGCTTCTTCTGTGACATCATTCCAATTTCGAGTTTACTCTGCCCAATCTAAACACCAAGAGATAACAGAGGCTTGCAGCATCTGAGCTGCACACGATCTATTTCCGCTTCCAGCGGACTTGTCTCACCCATCTTGAGCCAGTTTCCCGTCGGTCCTGTGAAGCAGGCAATGCACAAGTGCCACCATTTCATGAGCCGTGGGCATGAGTGACAGTTGTAAATATGAGCAAGAAGTACGCAAAGCTTGGAAAACTACATTATCTGCAAACTCTATCTTAGCTTGACTCATCTTCGACGTGAATACGTCTTCTATTGACAGCCTAGTGCTGTAGGTGTAATCGAAAAGGACATCTGTTGATCTATTTAGGGTAGCCTGTCTCAGCCACTCGACTCTACTATGTGTGTTTAGGCTTTCCGAGTAGTTTCGGCACTTATGCCAACTAATCACATTTTAAGCTTTGATGACAAGCGAAGGAGCAAGCCACGTAGAGTTCTTGATTCATGATACATATGTGTGAGAGACGGGGTCAACATTAGCATGTATTCCATGTAAAGATGGTGTTCTTTGATACTGTGTACTGTATAGACTTTGCCTTGAAGAAACGTGCAGGGATAGATAGTATTCTTGCGGATACCGATATCCAACCATGTATTATCTGGGATCGTATAGTGCTTTCCGTATCGAATCCTGAAAATAGTCTTCCGATTGGGCCGCTTTCGTGTTAACCTATAGGCTATATGCCAAAGCAACAAGTGGTGGATACTTAGGCAGGCCCAATATAGACTTGAGGCTGATCAAGTCCACAATGCGTCCTTGGCTGAGCTTGATTCCCAACTGCCGACCGAAAAATGAGAGTCCCTAATCTCAACTACACGTGTGAAGCGGTGACATTGAGAATTTCTCCCTCATCATCTGTTTACTTGGCATTTGATATTGCAAACTCCACCAAAATCCTTCTGCGTGGATCCAAGGCGTGTCTTGGCTGTATCATGGCCCACAGAAGCTGCCCCTTTTTAAGGGATGGCCCATCGGCCAATATTTGCCCGTCTCCAGTGACAATCAATGCAATGGGATTCCCGTCTCCTGATCGGAAATCTGCATGACTGTCACTCTCGGACCGCGAATGTAACATAGACTGGATGACAGGAGAAGGTTATATCCGGATCGCTTCGACTTTTGCCCAGCTTTGGTAGTGATTGGCATGGTACAGTGACATGTCGGCATGCTACCCTATGCATGCCCTTGATGGGTTTTGTTAATTGAACTTTTGTTTTGGAGTCTCTAAATTGGTCTTGGACGTACGATCCTGACGCTGTGATGGCTCTGTCTTGACAATATCTGCCACATGCATAATGCAAGTTTACAAAAAAAACATAAGAAATGATGTCGATGTATTTATTCCCTTTCACCGTCTTGCTGTCTCATCTGGAACCGCCCAGACGGCCGGACTGTCGTGGTGATTCATGCGACATCCGACGGGATGTGCTCCGTACACCGATTGTTACCCAATGTCAGGGAATGTCTCGCCCTCTGTGATCGTGATGCTCATGCCCACAGGTCGATTTACGGCTGAACTCGCTTTTTGCATAGCGGTAAGACGGTCTTGAATTGGTCAGACGAGGCACGGCCATCAGTAATGGCCCGTCGGTACGGCGACGGGGCTGGCACTTACGGAGGGTCCGTAAAGAACGGATACCACGAGCCTGGTGAGAAGACGTCCCGTTAGTGGCGGTGGACCAAACGTTGACCACGGAGAATTTCAGGAACAGATAGAATTATGGATAACCTTAACAAGCTTAAACCGTTTAAAGGGCGAGATCTGCAATGCAGCCTTGGCTGAAGCGAGCTGGCGGATCTGTCAGACAAGGATCCTATGTCCTATCCCGAACCAACCTATCAATCTAGCAGAGGCCGTCATTTCAGTGGAGGAGAATTGGTTATTCCCGTCGCAGAAACACCCTTGGTGAAACTCTGTAACTGAAACAAAATGCCCAGTGACAAGCTCCTTTAATTCAACAGGCCAACTGATTGCTCGGATCAGACCGCTTAGAGGGCACCACCTTTTTACAGGGCAGGGTACGCACGGGAGGACGGGTCGGAATGTCATTCTGTTGAGGACAAGGAAGAGCAAAGCAGAGCAAAGCAAAGCAACGCCAAGTCTGTAGTGTATAATCGAGGATTTGACAAGATATAAGAAGACTCGACTTCCTCAGCTCAAAACTTCTCTTTTCCTCATCCACAACCACAACACTCATCTTCACCACCACTACAACTCCTCATCCTACTACACCGTTGATCGGCCTCTTGTTTTTTATTCAACAAACACCAAACACATTCAAAATGCAGACCTCCAGCTTCGTCTCTTTCCTCGCCACCCTGCCTGCCGTCATGGCTTGCCTCGGCCACGAGACTCTCCCCAACCACACTGGCACCAAGAGTCTGTCCAAGCCCCAGGTCATCGGCCGTGGTGAGACCTTCGACGCCCAGTGGGTCAAGTACGACCGTGGCATCAGCTGCTCTGGCCAGAGCGAGGGCGGTAAGTGTTTTCTCATCGACATTGAGTATCAATACATACTAACGAATATCACCAGGCGAGGACGACACTGTCTTCATCCTCGAGGACGGCGCCACTCTCCGCAACGTCATCATCGGTGCCGACCAGAAGGAGGGTGTCTACTGCAAGGGCAGCTGCACTCTCGAGTTCGTCTGGTTCGAAGACGTCTGTGAGGATGCCATCAGCATCAAGGGTGATGGTACCGCCAACATTATCGGTGGTGGTGCCTTCAAGGCCGACGACAAGATCATCCAGCACAACGGCTGCGGTCACGTCAACGTCGTCAACTTCTACGCCAACGACTACGGCAAGGTCTACCGATCTTGCGGTAACTGCCGCGACAACTGTGCCCGTTCCGTCCACATGGAGGGTGTCACCGCCGTCAACGGTGGTGAGCTCATGGGCATCAACACTAACCTCGGTGACAAGGTAAGCCACATACCCAAGACCTCCCAGAGATACAAGACGCTGACCGCTCTCCCACACAGGCCACCTACAGCAACAACTGCTTCCCCAAGACCGAGTGCCAGGGCTACAAGGGCTGCGACAAGAACAACGGCGAGTGCGAGCCCGACAAGGCTGACAAGTGCTAAGCGTCTCGCACTTTTATATCGACCTAAGGATGAGGATTCGTTTCTATTTCTTCTTCTCTAACTATCTGGTATGAACGCGGATAAGTTGGACGAGGTGACTGGTCACCTTGAGTGTACATGTGGTCATATTTTACCCACTGTGGATCTGTATATATCTTATAGGCCTAGCACAAAGTAACCTAATTGATGGGTTTGGTCTAGAAACACTCTGGAATTTCTTTGTAGTGACTCATTGAAACTAATTTGAAGTATCGGTAATTTCTTCCGAGCGATGGCCGCTCAACAAGCGCAGTCTAAGTTGCCATATATGGTCTCCAAGATAAGCTCTTAAATTTCCCTAACAAGAAGACGAGTTTTCATCAGGGTTCTCCATCTGACTTCCCTTGCGAATACGTCAGCGATTTCTCTAGCTACAGGTGGTGTAGCCTTTCGTCTTGAATGAAGGCGGTCTGAACAGCACGGTGCTCGTGCTCAATTACCGCTTTGGGCCCCAAGTTCATGGAGGCCCAATGAGTACCTTAACTCAGGTTCAAAAACATCTTCAACAAACGATAGACTTGAATTCATGACGATGTGGCTTGCGCGTTAATCAGTAATTAACAAAGAAATCTATGACTTCGGCCGACGGCTACTCTACCTGACACGCTAAGTTGAACTAAAAACTATAGTCTTATTGGCTAGCTATACGAAGTGCGTAGCATCAGCTTGGGTTGACTTTACGCTACCGGGTTAGGTCCCACGGGATGACGAGTCTTGTTCGGGAACATCTCCCACATCTCGGAGCCGCAATCGATCGGATCGTCGGCCAGTACAACGATGTTGACGCTGATGAACTGCAGATCAAACATGATGAATATGGATTGATCTACATGAGATGGGTATCAGTATCAGATAAACGAAAAGAGTGGACGTGAGAGTGTGAGTATATCATTCAAGCCATCCGCAGGTTCATAAACAACCAACAGACGAGCAAAATCAGTTGTACTATCGTAATATTCAACTACGTACATCTACGCGCGGCTCACCACGAAGCTTGATACGATGTCGTGTGCATACTCTCTCTGACTAGTCGAACTCCAAGGACTAACTCATCTTAGTATCGTTCAAATGTTGTTTCTGTCCAAGAATTCTACAACATGACACCTCGATGCTTCATACAGTTACATATTAAAAGGCTCGACCGCTGGAAATGGCCAAGCAAAGAATGGCTTCAATAACCATTTCTGCCTTCAATCACCATCAGCGCTAGCAATCGAACCATGTTACAACACAATACCGCTACACTACTTCTTGTTGCACTTGGCCATGCAGCTAAAGTTAACAATCAAGACCTCAAACCACTGCAGTTCAATAGCAGTGGACAGTTCCAGATTGCCGTATTCTCTGACATGCATTTCGGACAATGTTAGTTAGCTTCACGCGGCATTATCCTCGAATGACCAGTCTAATTATTCCGATGGCAGATGAATCAACCACGGGCCCTGAGCAAGATCGCAACTCTGTCCAAGTGATATCCAAAGTCCTTGACTATGACCCACCAGATCTTATAGTCCTCAATGGCGACCTCATCAACGGCGACTCAACATATTCCGAAAACAGTACACATTACGTCGACCAGATTGTTGAACCCATGGTCAATCGGAGTCTCACATGGGCATCTACCTACGGCAATCATGACCACAACTACAATATCAGCGGTGACGGCATTCTGGAGCGAGAGCAGATGTGGCCTGGATCACGGACTCAAAAGATGGTCAACGAGACCAAGTCTGGCACATCCAACTACTATCTTCCTGTATACGCAGCAGACTGTTCCGACGCAAGTGAATGCAGTCCTGAACTTCTCTTGTGGTTCTTTGATAGTCGCGGCGGCAACTATTATCAAGGGAGTTGGCAGGAAAACTGGGTTGATCAGAGTGTCGTGGACTGGTTCAATGAGACCAGCATGGAACTCGCGGATAAGCACAAAAAAACCATCCCTTCGCTCGCTTTCGTCCATGTTCCCATCAACGCAACTGTTGCTTTCCAAACAGAAGTTGGGATTCGAAAAAACTACCAGCCAGGAATCAACGATGATCCTCCCGTTCCACAACAAGGGTACGGCTGGTGCGCAGACGGTACTCCCACCTATGACTGCCCTTACGGAGGCCAGGACGTACCTTTCATGGAGGTTTTGGTTACAATTCCTGGTGTTATGGGATTATTCTACGGCCACGACCACGGAAATTCTTGGTGCTACCGCTGGGATGAAAAGCTCCCCGGAATGACAGTCGAAGGCAACGGGCTCTTCCTGTGCTACGGACAACATTCAGGTTACGGCGGCTACGGCGATTGGATCCGTGGTGCACGCGAGATTATCGTGACGGAGAGTAAGCTGAAGGATTATGAAGTTGATACCTACATCCGGCTCGAATCCGGCGACGTTGTCGGGTCTGTGACGTTGAACTCGACATTTAATGATGATTACTATCCGGCGACGCCAGATGAGTTTACATATATGTCAGAGAACAGCGCAGACGGCGTCGTCAGGACGTCGGGGCTGGAAGTTATGTTGGCGGCAATGGGGACATCGCTGGCGGTTATTGCTTGGTTG
The DNA here is from genome assembly GCA_021655865.1 of Fusarium guadeloupense. Lineage (NCBI taxonomy): Eukaryota > Fungi > Ascomycota > Sordariomycetes > Hypocreales > Nectriaceae > Fusarium > Fusarium guadeloupense. The sequence goes on along the minus strand of JAJJWM010000213.1, from coordinate 78,137 downwards.
AGTCTTTGAGACTATATGCGTGTATGCTTTATGATGATGCGATATACCCATGCTTCTTTTTAAGTATATAGTTTAGAATTATGTCAATGCCGATCTAACCACCTCTAACCGTCTTACACCCCGTGACATGGTCAGACAGGATATAAGGACGGTTAGTCATACGGTAATACAAAATCACCTTTTCTTGTTCATTCTTTATTCACGTCATCTCCATAGTCCATTGCTGAACTCTACACTGCTACCCAAAATGTCGTCAGAGCCATCAAAGATAAAGGCAGTATTCTTTGATTTTATGGGAACATGCCTCGATTGGCATAGCAGTATCGTACAAGCTCTGCCCTCTTCCATCACCAAATCCGAAGCTTCCAAGCTTGCTCTTGAATGGAGAAGACTATACTTTATCGAAAACAGCGCGCGGCATGCTCAGGGACTTGAGCCTGAAGATATTGATGAAACACTCGCTCGCGTTCTGGAGCGTATCCTCGAACAACGTCCTGATATCTCATCGCATTTCGATGTACCTATCAAGAAGCAGTTGAGTGAAGGTTGGCACGCTCAGCCTGCTTGGCCAGAGGTTCGAGAAGCAATTCAGTCTATACGCGACGATCTCGGTCTCGAAGTCTTTGTTCACGCCAATGGTACTACGCGTTTGCAGCTAGATCTCACTCGTTTTGCCGGACTGAGCTTCAATATGCTATTCTCAAGCCAGTTGCTGGGCGTGTACAAGCCTGACCCTGAGGCGTATAATAAAGCTTTACGACTAGCCAAGCTCAAACCCGAGGAAGTTGTCATGGTGGCGGCGCATGCATATGATCTGCGCGGGGCTCAGAATGTAGGGATGAGAACTATTTACATCCACAGATGGACAGACGACGTCGATGAGGACATGGATCAAGTGAGGCAAGAGTTTGGTGCTTTCTTGGAGGGTATGCAGGATTTACCTGCTGTGATTGAGCAGCTACAGAGGCAGAGTTAACGTCTTGAGGCGATATCTTGGAGACGATAATTGGGGGCCAAATTGTCAGAAGCTCGAACAATGAACCCTTTACAGTATAGCGTCTTATCGTGGCGCAGCCTGTGATGATCTCGAACAATGCGCCCGATTGGGAACCCTTATGCTATAAGCTGAATATGTTACAGATCAGGCTGTATATATAACACAGAAATATTACTTGAGGTGAGTCAGATTTTCATTCCTTCAAACCCCAATCAGTCGCCTACTGTCGACCAATATCAGAATGTACCCTCAACAATCCAACACTCCAGAGGCGCACTTTTCAGCTGAACAAAACAATTACAATGGCTTCATTCAACAGAATGGCCCTTTCATATATCAACAGCCGCCTACTCTTGCTCCTCCTACGACACAATCTACTTTGTACCCTTCTCGTCCTATCATTCTACCTGCCACATCCATCGGATCTTCTCTCGAAGCCACCCCGCCATTCGTGAGGGCTTATCCGCCCATTCTCAGCTCTTGCGACATTTCTGCCACGCTCTTTCTTTCTGTCATTGACAAACTCAATCTTGCACTCGCAGAGCCAGCTCCCTTACAAGCCTTGAGTATAGGCGCCGAAGGCCTAGGCTTTGTACCCAATGAAATTGCCCAGGGAGCCGCCTTGGGTCTTGAGATCGCCGCTGGCGCTGGTTCAGCCGCTGTCTGCTATGTAAAGTCAAAGAAGCTGCTTGAACAAGTGAACCGTGACATTTTTAACCCAAGAGGTCTACGCATGGAGATAAAGAAAGATGATGATATCATGAGACTCCTCGGCAGGACAGCCAAGAGCCTCGATCCGCTGCAAAGGGTGCAGGAACTGGCGCCATATACAGAAGTCTTGTCTTTCGACGTTGAGCCCCCACTCAAGCAGAACAATGTTCTCGACCGCATCAGTGCAAAACAAACAGCCATGAAGCTGGCCGAGAAGGAAAAAGAAAAACAAAAGAAGCTAGTCAAACGAGAGCAGCGCCGCGAGAAGGCTGCTGAAAAGTACAACCGGCCGCTTGACTCGATCGATCAAGACTACAATTCGGGAGCAGAAAGCATCCTTGAGATTGAAGTAAAGATTGAAAGGTTGGAGGATAAGATAAACAACATCAACATGAAAGCAGATGAAAAGCTGGATGGAGCCAGTTCAAGCAAGGTCAAAGAGATCGAGAAGAGACGGGTGAACGACTTGGCAGAAATTGAAAAGGAAAGAGAAAGGCTTCTAGAGAAGCGTGAAAAGGCCAACTCAAAGCTCCAGAAGAAAGCAGCAGAAAAAGAAGAAGAAGACAAGAAGAAGGTGGCTAAATTGGAGTGGATCGTCATTCGAACCGTGTGAAGCAGATACAAGTTCCGTTAACAGCTTGAGATATAAGCATATAGAGTTGATATTTAAAATACCCATTTCCGTCTCCTTCCTATCTCAAATCCATGAGTCCCAGCAATAGCCCCATTCATTATCCCTTCTGCCAGTTTTCCCTCAACGCTTCCAGGTTCAAGATTCATGCTCGCAACTTGCAATGGAAATATAAAAAGAAGCGGTCCCGTGCTAGACGACTCACGCCCAATACATGAGGTTGCCAGTTGACAAATTTCAACTGCAATGGCTTTCCTGGCCGCACGTTGATCATTGAGCGAGCATACTGCATCTGTATCCAGAGGCATAAGTGGAAGTTCCAGCGCCTCACATAGGCCGGCTATGCAGAGAATTATAGCTCTCTGCAGTGCTAGAAGTGCAGTGTTCTCAGAAGAACCCAAAAGAGACTGCATGGAGGGCACGTCTGTTGGTAAAAGTAGTGAGTGCTGGTAAACTAGCTGCCAGTTATAAAGACCTTCGAGTGTAGACCGAGTCCGACATCGCAAGTCTTCACGCCCATCACACAGGTCTTTTCTCTTTAAACAGTCTTTGTCATGCAAAAGACCAGGTACGTCGGAGAAGATGTCGTGTAAAACGTCACTAGCTGTCATTGGTAGTTCAGAAGACCACGAGATTGCTCTCCATTCTGGCTGAGAGAGGAAACAGTGGCGCCGGTGAATCAAAGCGCAGACGATCTATGTAAAGTCAGAAAAAGCAATAAACTAGTTGAAAGCTCGGCCATACAATCTCGAATCGGCAGTGCCGCAAGACTTCTCTGTCCAAAGCTGTTTGGTGTCTCGATGGGCCTCTAAGCTGAACCTTTATCATGAACTTAGCAATAGTCATAGAGAATCATGTACACACAGAAACTTACTAGTTGGCTGATCCCTTCATAATGCTTAAGCCATCCAGTCCTCTCAGTAAAGACGACATTCTCATACATGCCCAAGCAGACAACACTCGCAAGCGTGTCCCACTCAAAGACAGCAGTAGAGCTCGCCAAGTCGAGTTGTAAATGCTTTAAAGCCTTGACATATTCTCTGCTGCCGACTTCGGAGATTCGTCTGCTACCATTTGTCTTTCCAAAATAAGCGGCTGCTAACGCCCGGACGGCGAGGGTACGTGTGGACTCGATGGACGACAGAGTGTCCAGGTTGGTCAGCAAGGGTAAGACTTCGGGGCTGTCGAGTCGTGATATGAGATGAGTGTATATCACATCACTCTCATCAATCAGCGGAAATAATGGAGAATACGTGTGTTGCTCTGGGCTCTTCAGGGATAACTGGATCAGTTGAGTTTGTTTTGGTTCTCTTGATGATTCGACGTGCCTGAACCGACTCGTCTCATCCACAAACTCTCCATGAATGACATATTCCTCACAGGTCAGTTTAGCCTTGAGGCATCTTTGACAACACGGCTTGCCCTGATCTGTCACCTGCGTTAGTCCGTGGCAACCAGACGCCGCAGATGGCCGAGGTAAAGGTCTCACCGCACTTTACACGCCGTCGTTTGCAGGTTATACAAGCCTTGCTCCGTCCTCCTCGGTTGACCATGATGATGGCTTCAGAACTGATGGTTTCAGGATGCAAGATTAAGGTGATGGTGGAGGAAGACATGCATGTCAGATTCGTGTGCCAAGTCATGTAATTCTTGCGCCACACTCAAACTCGTCATCCTCCTTGTTTCAGCTGGGCGATGCAGTGACAACCAACTTCCAAGGGATTCACTTATCACCAACTCGTCACAAACGTGACATATAATAATGGACGTGATTCTTTACGAAGCTTGCGGATGTTTGTGTTGGAAAGTGACCCAGATTGATCCATTTAACCGAGTTCACTATGGATTAAACATCATGTTGCTAGACTTGTAAGATGCATACTCTTAGCTCATTTTCAATTGCGTATCTTAGATGCATCTTAATGAGAACTCGTTTGTACATGCCTGGATATCTTGTCCGTCTTTCTTTAATCCGCAGATAATTCAACCTACTCCTTAACCTCCCCAACGCCCGGCTTCCTCGCATAGATCGATGCACTACAGACCGTTAGCAACATACTATTAACCGATATCAAAATACTCACATAGGCCAGTAGGCATGAATATTCGGGTCATTCAACTCGGCTCTCGCCCCCGCCACAAAAACTCCAACCTCCTCCCTCGTCCATCCATGAACTCTTGTCAAAGGCGCCAACGCCGCTCCTTCAAGCGCGTACCCAGTATTAATATTGTTCCACTGGCCCAGCATCTTGTATCGCTTGTCTTTAGGCCAGCGATTGGTAGGCCACTTGTAGTATGTGTCGACGATATCAACGAAGCCAGCCTCGATCACGTACTGCTTGATCTGTTTGATGGAAATCATGGGACGACCCATCTTGGCGACTCCCTCGTTGAGAAGCTGGCACCATTTGAAGAGCTGGTTCTCTGGTGTGAGGGAGCCATCATCTGATGTTAGGGCACTGTCTACCTCTTGCAGCTCTACGTAACCGCCAGGTTCGAGGTTCCTAGATTGTTAGGTCTTGTTCAAATTAAGAGCGCGACCAGCTTCTACTTACTCAAAGATGCGCTGCAGATATTCTTTCCAGTTCTTGACACTCAAGTTCATCATTCGACTGTGGATATAGTCAAAAGGCTTGGAGTAGCTCCACTCTTCGTCAATATCGTCAATGATGAACTGGACGTTTGGAGGGACGCTACATGTTGTAAGCATATAAACATGGAGTTTAAGCTGTCTTCTATGCTAACATACAATTCAGGCTGTGTAGGCGAGAGGTCAATTCCGATAACCTAAACATTGTCAATGCATCTATCAAGCTGAACTCACGTTTCCCTCACCTCTGCCTCTGGATGCTCATCTGCATAGTCCAGAACCCAAATGCCAGTACCAGTTCCCAAGTCTAGTACTCGCTTGACTTTTGCATCCGGCTTGTTCGGGGGTGCTAATCCCAATTGATTGTCAAGTGTGAAGAGGAACAGGTGGTGTTGCAGGTCTATAATGCTTAGACCCGGACTGAAAGTTGACTGGAGAGGACACCGTACCCAATCTTTCATTCTCCGTCTCATCGTTGGGCATAGAATATTCTGATACATGGCTTAGCTTGATACTAATTCTCAAGCTTGAAGGTACCCACTCCCATCCTTGTATTTGTGGTAAGTTCTACCATTCTCGTTGCGATAGTGGAGGATAGAACTCGTGAGGCTTTGCGTCGAAGATGCGACATCCTAGCAGTATTATCAGTCATTTATCTTGAATATCAGCAGTTTCCACAAGTCCAAACCTCGCTAAATGACGAATCTCCGTCATTGCTGATCTGTATTACCAATTAGCCAGAAGGCTCAACAAGCTTGATGATACACACCTCTTCATCTGCTTCGACACGGGGACCTTGGTTACACATATCTGTATTCTTTTCAGGTATAATTGTCTTGGAGACCAACTGTGATAGTATCCTGTGCTGAGCAGCGTTCAAGCGGGAAATCACCAGCATTAAGTATCTGTGCGTCCCTGTCGAAGGCAGCAGCAAGCCAATGGGACTCGATCGGTTAAGTCTTAATTTTATCATTAATCACTTCACTGTGCATGATCTGTTGGCAAACGTCCAATCATTGCGCAGATTCGTTTCCTCTTGTCTCGCAGCAAGTGATTGCTCAAGCGACAAAGAGCCGTATTTAGTAAAGAACCCTGTGATGATCTCCACTCGAACTCGGAAGATTGTTACATTCGGGTTCGGTACCGCGTCTTGGGTTGCAGAAGCATACATATTGTATCCATGTGGTTGATCTAGATAGGTGCATGTGTAGCTATATTGTGAACTATCAACATGCAATTAAGAAACAAATAGTCGGAAACTTGAGGCAGAATATTAAGTGATAGATTTCAGTCAGTGCTATAATAATCATCTATTAACTTGAACTTATTTATGAAACGCGCTCAGTTCTGACGATTGAGTCTTGTCTTTGTTGTTTTTGATGCAGCATCTGCATACATCTTCGACCATGGTTAAGTTCTCGTATGATCCTATCTTCTAAAGCAGCCATAATAATAATAATCTCTACAATATAATTAATACTTATGCATATATGATTTGCACTCATGAAAAGACAAAATGGCTCACTCCAAACACTTCACATTGAACACCGTGATTTATGAGATTGAGAATGCGTCAATTATCTTAAAAAGTTGCAATGTATAAATTGTGTATCCTTTAACAACGTATTGTCATATTAAGTCAACATTAAACAAGTTCTGCCTCATTTTATTTTCAAATTGTACCTCTATAGTAAGATCATGCAGTGTTAATCAACTCTATGGTGAATTCCGAATCTTTTCCAAGGCTACCCTACATACAGCCTCGGAACTACGAGTGCAAGCCGACATGTCCCGGGACTTTCTTAGTGGGGGGAATTTCACAGCCACCAATCGGCGTCGAGTCATGTAGCGTGGCTGACAACTTCTAGAACTGTGGCCGTGGAGACAAGAGGATCAAGGATCTCAGCTTCAATACCCCTGCCAAGCACCCCTTGGAAATTAGTTAATACTTGACGTGAATTGCGCGTGCGGGGCTGGATCCCTGGACAGTTGCTCTCAGGGGGCGAGGTGAGGAAATGCCATCAATTAGGTACAGTATTTGCATGCTCTCATCCACCCACCACAACTCCATGTCTTGTGTATACACTATAAACTGTAGATACATATTAATACGCCATTCTATTACCAATTACACCGTCATTTCTCGTCATGAATGCTGTTTAATGCTCTCCCTGTACCCATCCGGTGCGCCCTGACAAAAGTAATGGTCCATCACCAACTCCTTGGCCTTGATGTCTAGCCAGCCCGGTGCTGAGTCGCCGATGCCAAAGCTCAGCCAAATCTCGTCGTCTAGATATCCGTGACTCCTCTGCGCCGGCTGGTCTCCGTGGTAGACCATGCTCCCGGTCCAGATGTACTTGCTGTTGGTCTCGCCGTGGTACGTGAGCTTCTTACTGACGCTCATCATGTTGAAGGGCGCCACGGGCGAGTAAACCACTATACGGTGGTCGTACCACGTGTTTGTGTATTGGGGTGGATCGTAGCGCATCTGCACCATGCCCATAATAACGGTGTTATTCTCCATGGGCTCGCACTCGCCGCGATTGCACATCGTGAGGCTCAGCATGGGAGTCGATTGGTGGACTCGCTTATTTGTGAGCATGACGTCGTTCATGCATGTGTGCTCGTCCGAATGCCACGTCTTCTTCTCGTTGTCGGGAGGGAAGGGCTCTTCGACGGCCGACTCCGGGTCAGCCTCCATGTTCCAGACAGGCTCGTCGGTCGAGTTGAAGCGGTAGAGCTGGCTAGGCTCCACCATGAACATCATCTCGTCGTCGTCGTCGCTGAAGGGGGAGTAGACTGGGGCCCAGTTCTTCTCGCGCTGGTACCTAGGCTCCGACTCTTCGCCCTCGGGGGGTTGGCGTCGGAGGAGGACGGGTTCGTCGAATTCGATGGGTGGAAGCTCCTTGGCATGTTTGCCCATTTGCTTGACAAGCTCAGGAACGGCTGCACGGGCGTCGACAATGTACATGCCCTCGCAGAGATTCTCGTCATTGACCTGATGGGTAAAGATGAGCATGGGAGTACCATTCTTCCTCCAAAACAACTTCATGTCCTCGGGACCAATGTATTTATCCATGTCGGGCTGCTTCTTGCAGTGGTGCTCGGGTCCTTGGGCTTCGGTGAAATCCTCGACAAGCATCTTGTGCCAATCGTCTGTCGCGGTGAGCTCTGGGCGGCCGAAGGGATCGTATGTAAGGCTGACGAAAGTGGCGACTTGCTGAGCGCGTCTGTACTTTTTGCCCTTGATGTCCTGATCGACGTGCGGCGCGCGCGCGATGACGAGAAAGTCGTGTTTGCTCCCCTTGGGCAACTCAAGGAGAGTCGGATTCATGATCTTCTGCCCTGTCTTCTTGACATTGATGGTATTGTAGAAGCCCAAGTTATTCCGCGTACTCGTGAGGAGTCGGTAGTCATTCGTTCGACTGAGGAGAGGATCGTAGCCGGCAGGCCCTGTGTTGAAGAATGCACTCGAGCTGAGATGGAAGCTGACGAGGATGATGACGATGACAGTCGTTATCGAGGTGTAGAGGAGGACGCGCCTCGGGTGAGGGTGAGGAATCCGTATACTACGTATATTAGGGATGCGCATGCTGGGGATGCGCATCTTGAACTGCTGGCCGTCTCGGGTCGACGGAGGGAAGAGAGAGAGAAGCGGGAGCTTTGAAGGAGGGGAAGGGGAGGCTCGTCGACCTCACATGGAGGGAGAGAGGGAGGATCGGAGAATGCGAGAGAATGGGCTTCGCTCTCGTCTCCCAATGTTTGTTGACAGCAAAAGATGACCCGACGGAAAAGGAGAGGGCAGAAACGAGACAAGGATACCGTCAGACAAGAGGAGCGGGAGAGGGAAAAAAAAAAAAGAGGCGTTAGTTGACTTCTGTATAGGCGAGGCGGCCCCCCTAAAAACACCCATTGATTCATTTATTTTTTTAAGGGGGCATTGGCGGGTGATAGGTCCCTATTTTTGCAAGCTTCTGCTAATAATTGTTGGTTGGTCCAAGCATTTATGCGAGGCTGCGCCACAATAAAATCCGCTAATGCCAACTAGGCTGTGCTGTGCCAAGAAAATTATCCAATGGTTACAGTGACTGAGTGACATGCTCTAACCACTGGATAGGTAGACGTGGCTTCATATTTCTATCATCATGATGTTGTTTATTGTCTGTTGACTAGACTTGTTGATTGCACCACGTGGGCTTTTCCTAGTCCCAGAGACGAGGGATGTATTCATAGATCGTAGATGGTCGACGCAAACAAATCTTATCTTATCGCTCCTCCAGAGACAAGCCACCGCAGCCTCGGCTGGCAGCATCTCGCCAAGCCGTTACCGTCCGCCATTAGCTGAACTTCAGCCCTACAATGGAAGGTCGATTAGCCGAGGTCTTGGACTGACGTGGTTTTGGTCTTAAACTTAACATTGTGCGACCAATTGTGTGTAGATAGAATATTTGCTGCCTTCAGGCTCCCATGTATTCGATACCAGAATTACGCCAGCGGTTCCAGGCACCAATTGCAATGTAAATAATAAATAGTAGAAATGATTCGGTGGCTGTACCCCTTGGCACACTTCCATATCATCATGTCCTTCCAAACCACATCTGATCAAATGCCCCAACACGTATCTACTTGGCTCAGCAAAACACCTTTCGCAGCATCTGACCTTGAGCCGCTGTGTGGAGGACAAGCCAACTTCACCTACCGCGCGCGACTGTCGCATCCGCTTTCAGATGGAACTACCCATGTTGCGGTCAAACATGGAGAGCGTTATATGGCACGACATCCCGCAAATGCCATCACGATAGAGCGTTGCGTAAGTTGTCAACTAGTGTCGTAGCTAACACCAGCTGACAATACCCAGGACGTTGAAGCAGAGTGCTTGGCAGAACTCACTACAAGGAAGCCACATCTTGGCAGCACTCCATTCACGGTTAAAACTACCAAGATATACACCTACGACCCTGTCGCCAAGATCCTGATTCTAGAGTATTTGTCCAATGTGGTTGACCTTAAGACATTCTCCCTGCAGCATTTTCGTATGCCCACTGTGAAATTACTGCATCAACCAACACATGACCTTGGCAAAGCGCTGGCAGAATATATTGTCGAGTTTCATAAAATCACCAGGAACACTGTCCGAGATTGGGCCGTTACTCAAGATGCTGACTCCCTTCCAAACTTTCGCACCGTTCTAACCGGTAGTCATGAGATGCAAGCACTCAAACACAAGATAAACTACGACTGGCTAATAGACCGTGTTGATCAATTTCCAGACATTCTCACAGAAGCCAAGGAGATGTTCATGAAAGTCAAGCAGATGGCTCTGCAAGAGCTGAGCCATCTTTCGCCCAATCTCACCATTATCCACGGCGATTTTTACCCCCAGAAGTGAGTCAGACCGTCCTTCTGAAGTATGAATCTTACATCAACAATAGCATCCTGCTACAAAATTCGCCTATCGAGTCCGGATCCAAAAAGACTCTGTTCGTCGTTGACTGGGAGAACGCCCAACTCGGTGTTCCAGCCATGGACCATGGAGGCATGTTGGGAGAGATATACGTGCAGCACTTGTACAAGCGCATCGGCGCAGGACTCTGGATGATTCAGGGTTATGTTAAAGGTCTTGGGACACTATCAGAAGCATCTGCTTGGAGAATCGCTCTCCAAGTAGGTGTCCATCTCTTAAGTTTTGGTTCCCTTATGCCCGACATGAATACACCTGAGCAAGCGAAAGACGTTGCTTGTATGGGGAGGGACATAATCGTCAATGCCTGGAACAAAAACCGAGTCTGGTTTGAACAGAGCGAACTTGCTTGCTTAGTTTCTAGTGTATAGATGGGTTATGCTTTTCTTTTGGCTTTATTGGTCTATGTCTTGTCGTGAGACATTCAGCCTAGCAGGCTTGATCGAGATCCTTCAAATCCTACACTAGCACTCGACCAACAAATCATATCGTGTTGATTGTAACTTGGCTTGCGCTGCTACGGGGCATTGAAGCACGAAGTATGTACTAATAAGAACCTCCTCAACCCTGCTAGGCTGAATGTCTCACGACAAGACATAGACCAATAAAGCCAAAAGAAAAGCATAAGCCATCTATTCACTATAAACAACGCAGACATTCCTCTGCTCCCACGAGGCGTTGCAAGATAGTGACCAAGTCTAGCGATATCTGTAGGCTGCAATGAGTTATTTCACAATAGTAATTGTTGTGGCGTTGTTATACGTCGTAGCCAAGTCCTTCTTCTACCGATTATATTTGAGTCCCCTGGCAAACTTCCCTGGACCCAAGCTTGCCGGTAGTGACCAAATTGCACATGCGGGGAACCACGAGTATCTGCTGACACAAGTCCAGCTCTCACTTCATGGTACAATGGCTACTACGATCTCGTCAAAGGAGGCCAGTATATCTGGGCTGTTCAAGACATGCACCGCAAGTATGGCCCAGTTGTACGCACTCGACCAGACACTCTGCACGTCAATGACCCGGCATTCATTGAAAAGATGTATACTCAATCACCAAAGCATTGTCGAGAGCGTTTTCGCACCGTATTGTAGTGCATGCAATTGCCAGGCTCCATCCTATCTACAAAGGACCACGACCTTCATCGTCGCCGTCGTGCAGCCCTAAATCCTTACTTTTCGAGCCAGAACGTCATACGTCTCTCTCCTACTATTCTCGATACCTTGTCTAATCTCCTCCGACGTATGGACGGCTGGGCAAAGGCCGGACAGCCTGTAACATTGAACCACGCTTTCAGAGCAGCTACCAAAGACGTGATTGGCACATATTGCTTTGGCGAGAGTGAGAGGTGTCTCGACATGGAAGATTGTAACGCGGCTTTCTTTGGAATTTTTACACCCCAGAGAGTTACTCACCTGGGCCTTTACGCGTATTGATTGGCAGCCCTGTTCGCGAATCTTCCTCCAGTGATCATGACGACTCTAGTTCCACGAATAGGAGTCTTTTCAATATGGGTTAAGGTATGTTGCCGTTCAGCTTCATTCATGGACCAATTTAAATATCACAGAGTTTGAGTGAGCAGATCGAAGAGATTAAAAAAGCCGACAAATTGCCCGAGAACAAGACCGTCTTCCATGAGATTCTCCGCAGTGACATCCCTGCCTCAAAGAAGGAAACAAAGCGGCTCAGAGAGGAGGCATTCGTCCTTGTTACCACCGGTTCGGAAACGACAGCCTCTACTATAGCTGCCACTACCTATCACCTTCTCGCTGATCCCGCTCTACTGGCAAGACTGCGAAACGAGCTCAAGACTGTCATACCAGACCCAAATCAGCTTCCCGACCCAACCAAGTTGAATAGCCTGCCATTCCTAACCGCTCTGATTCAAGAAGCCATCCGTCTGTATCCAGATGCTTCTCACCGACAAGACCGAGTGGCTCCAGATGAGAACATCGTACTCGAATCTTCTGACGGAGAGACTCACGTCATCCCCGCTGGTGTCGCCGTTGGGGTGACAGCCCCGTTAATCAACAGAAACCCTCAATTATATCCCAATCCTGAAGAGTTCCGCCCGGATCGATACATCGAGAACCCCAGTTTGGCCTCGTATCAGATGGCATTTTCCAAGGGCGCGCGGCAGTGCATTGGTATAAACCTGGCATATCAAGAGCTTCAAATTTTCACAGCTGGCATCTTCCGAAAGTATGGTGTTTATGACCCAACGAAAGAGATACAGGATGGTCCGACGATGGAGCTTTACAAGACGATACAGGACGATGTCGCCATCTATGCCGACTATTTTAACTTTGGTCAGTATCCTGGCAGTCAAGGATTGAGAGTGATAATTCGCGAATAGATGTGGAACAGAGTCGGGTGATTGTTAGTTGGCTAATATATCCACAAATGTCTAAATGAGTAAAAAGCACGATGTTTTTGATGCGTTTGTACCAAATAATGAATCGTGTGATTAAAGTGCATAAAGAAAAAAAAAAAGCTTCATCTAATGAGACTAGAAAGCTTGTAGTATTTTTAAAAGGTGTAAATGTTGACATAGCCAGTATGCTTGCTGTGTGAACTTGGTGATGCGCAGGCACACTCCCTAAACAATCGTGCATTTCATCGACGATCCAGTTTTTAAACCTGATACTCGTGGCTTGACACGAAAAGTGGTTCATGTCGAAGCTTGGCAACTTCTTTATGCTAAACTCTACCGTTCGTTTGGTGCATAATATTAAAGTTTGTAGGTCATGAAGCAAGCAGAACAAGGTTGCAATATTCAACACATCCTGGAGTAAATTAGCTGGGCACTCGTCAGACATGTTTTCTGTGACGAGACACTTGGTAGTTGCTCTACGCGTCGTATTGACTACTGGGAATCGACTGTATATCTTGATTTTGACAGTCGCCAAGTCCGACCTGGACGGATAAGACGGCTTGCGGAGCCAACGTAGTCGAAATGGAGCCGCAAATCTCCGTTCCAATCAGAAAGAGTCGATCGAATAAACTGCAAGGAACAAGAAAATGTCAGACAGGTTTATTCGTGGAGCTTCTGACGTCAAGGGTTACGGCTATCAACATGGGCGCGTTGTCACGCTGTTGATCACCCATGATCTCATATTTTTACCAGGAAGAGAAAGGAGAATAAAAATGCCATCTAGTCAATCAATTCGTAGAGTATCTTATCAAGTTCATTGCGATCAATTTTACCACGGTCTCTCTACCAGTCTTTGCTGCTGACTTACAATGCCTCGGCAACACACTTCACCAAGCCACCAGGCTCTTCTCAGCCTATTGCCCTTGGTAGCATATGCTTCAGCAGCAACACTCAACTCCGAGTACAGCTTCAACCCTCTTCATCATCTCGGCGGTATCGCACCCTACTTTGAACCCCAAGACCCTCCCGCCTCCCCCGATGCGCCCCAGGGCTGCAAACCTGAGCGTGCAGCCTACTTGGTGCGACACGCTGCGATCTACACCAACGACTTTGACTATGAAGAGTACATTGAGCCTTTTGTCGAGAAGCTCGAGAACCACACAAAGACCGACTGGACCAAGGTTCCCTACCTCAACTTCTTGGCTGATTGGGAAGCACCTTTCTCTGAGGCTGAGGCAGAGCTCCTTACCCGTGTTGGAAGGCTCGAGGCTACGCGATTGGGTGTTGACCTAGAATTCCGATACCCCAACTTCCAGCTTCCCAAGAAAGTATGGACTTCGTCGGCCGATAGAACTGTCAAGTCTGCTCGGTCCTTCGTCCGAGGCCTTGAGCCCGACGACCAGACCATCAAGGTCGAGAGCATTTACGAGTCCGAGGAATCTGGTGCCGATAGCTTGACTCCATACAAGGCTTGCCCCGGGTACTCAGGCTCGACTGGCAGCGAAGAGTCGTCTGTATACCAGGAAAAGTACGCCAAGCCAATCGTTGCCCGCTTCAACGGTTTGGCGCCCGAATTCAACTTTACCGTCAACGATGTGTTTGGAATGCAGCAACTCTGCGGATACGAGACCGTCATCCATGGAAAGTCACCGTTCTGCGACCTGGAGCTCTTTACTCCCGATGACTGGCTTGGTTGGGAGTACTCGGAGGACGTGCGATACCACTACAATGCTGGCTATGGTAACCAGATCTCTGGCTACGTTGGCATGCCCTGGCTCAACTCAACAGCTGATCTGCTTCTGAGCGATGATTCAGACGAGGACCTCTACGTCAGCTTCACCCACCGCGAGCTACCCCCCATGGTCCTGGTCGCGATGGGTTTGTTCAACAACTCTGAGCCAAGTGGTAGTGAATCTCAGATCAACGACACCATGCCTTTGAGCAAGATCAACTACCGACGAGCCTGGAAGAGCTCCCACGTCTTGCCGTTCCTCACCAATATTGCCATCGAGCGACTGAACTGCACAAACAGCTATGGCTTCGATGATGGAGAATATTACCGCGTCTTAGTTAATAGCGCACCTCAACCTTTGCCTGGCTGCGATGACGGACCTGGAACAAGTTGCACAAGAGAGAGTTTTGAGGATTATGTTAAGGACCGTGTTGATATGTTTACTGGTTTCTCGGAAAAGTGTGGTGTCGAGTACAGCAACACCACCGACACTCTATCCATTTATCATGACTAATGACAGACTATCTAAATAGTTTAATGTAATAATTCTGCATGCGTTACTTGTTGTCTAAGTTCACTTGGCTGCCTACCGCGCGCATGCTGCAAGGTGCGATATTTACTCAAAGCATCTGACTGCAGTCTCATTGTATTTCCCTAACCTTGATTCTCTGAGCTCGGGTATAAGAAGCTTCGCTATTTTTATTTTACCCTTTTCTTGATCCACATAACGTATTACAAGAAAGCGTCGTCAGAATCCACCGCCAGTCACCACAGACTGAAATACGCGCCATCTACCTCGCAACTCCCAACCCATTCGCCAGGCGACATTAGGATATCTCCAAGAATGGGGCAAAAACTTTCAAAGTCGGCGGAAAAGGAGAACCCGACCCGGGCGCTTACTACCTTTACCTGCTTTTCCAACCCCCCACCCGAACTGCGTCTCCTCATATGGGAACTTGCCCTTCCAGAATATCGAGACCTTAGATTAGAACTCCCGATCGCAGGGCACCTATCCTATACCCGCTGTGGAACCATAAAGTCCACCAACATGGTACCTCCTCTAGGCCTCTTGGGTGCTTGTCGAGAAGCTCGTCAAGTGGCCTCGACGACTGGGTCATTTGTGCCTTGCACCCAGATGAGGCGATACGTGAGTCCGAAGCAGATCAGGGGATGGATGGACAATCATGTCAGGACGGTATACATGCGATTTTCGATATCTGGTATATACCCGCACACACAACGATAAAGGCCATTGCTTTGCTGTGGCCTGATCGTCGTGATCTATTCATGCTTCGACGCTCCTTTGACCAATCGCCAAGGTATTCCAAAATATCGGCGGTCAGGACGGTATATGTTGGTATCACGATAATACCCTATGAATACTGCGTTGGCGACGACATCACCACTTCTCCCTGCAGTGACACAGATTCTGCAGTGATTGAGCTAGACGACGAAAAGCTGCCACAATACTTGGAATCTATCTTTAGAGCCGCAAAAGCCAGGAAAAAAGGGAAGTACATGTTCCACAAAAGCCCCGAGTGTTTTCTGGACCATTTGCAAAGATGGTGGCGTACAGATCGGACAGCCACCAAGTGGCATTCGACTTGGACACGCGATTCAGACACAGAACTGAAGCCTGCCATCATATTTGGTAAAGAGCATCAAACGATGAGGACTTCAAATCACTCAGATTTTACAATGAGACTAGAGCCGATGCTAGATGGTCTTCAATTCACAGCGACAAAGCAAAAAGGTATAATGAGCCGCAGATGGGTAATTCAGGATTTCGGTTGCAGGACATGCCGCTGAGACAGTAGAGAGGACAGAGGTTTAACCATTCAATTTAAACTATGAAAGGCTCCAGAGTGGAACAATCTATCATATAAAGATCAAGAGTGCAAAATCATCCTTGCTGTCCATGAGGATACCATGTCTTTTGTAGGATATGAACTATAGAAAAGGATTATACTAATAGTTGCATCCGCTTCTATCTCATCTCCATACAAAACAAAAGAAAGAAATCATTAGTGCACCCATCCTGACACTCCGCCAGATGACACCAGGCTCGTCTCCCAAGTGACTACGCAGCCACCAAGACTTGAACTCTAGTTCTTCCCTTGCAAGCGTTGCTCCAACACATCTATACCACTGACCTTCTTCAGTGTACTATCAAACGTGCCAATGGGAAAAAGACTAGCAAGTCGAGCTGCTCCCGCACTTGCACCCCTGACAACTAAGTATGGGGGCTTGCGTTGACTGAGATCACCGGCAACTTGCTTTGCCCAGACCTTTGCATCGGGTTTGTTGATGCCAGGCTCATTACCAGCCATAGATGATTCGATGGCTTCTTTGGCGGTGTTGTAGATAGAGTCGGCAGGTAGCTCTGGGTGAGTTGCGTTGGCGTGAAAGGTTGATTTGACGCCGCCTGTCAACATGTTGATGACTCGAATTCCGAATGGGCCAAGCTCGCTTCGCAAAGCCTCCGTCAAGCTGGATGCTGCCGCTTTTGTAGCAGCATATGCACCCTGGAATGGAACACCAGTTCCCAACAAGCTTGCGGCCGAGGTGTTGTTAATGAGCAGGGCGCCGTGACTTGATTTAAGCAGTAAGGGTACAAAGGCCTGGGTGACTTTGATAATAGAGAAGACATTGAGTTCGAAGAGCTCTCGAGTCTTGTCAATGTCGAGATGGATGATAGGCATGCTGTAACCCCCACCAGCGTTGTTGATCAAGGCATCCAATGAGCCGCCCGTAAGTTTCTTGACTTGTTCTACAGCAGCTTTGATCGATTCTTCTGATCCAACGTCCATCTGAATAACTTCAATACCAGCAGCTTTGACCTGGCCTAGTTTTGCAAGGTTGCGCGCTGAGGCGAAGACACGCCAGCCGTGATCTTGCATAGCGATAGCCAGAGATGATCCAAGACTGCCGTCTGAGCAACCTGTCAATAAGACGGTTCTATTTTGAGACATGATGAAAAATGGGTTGGTTGCTTGTGGGAGGGAGAGAAAAGAGCTGGTAGTAGAATAGGAAGTAGTTGACTGTGTGAGAATGGATGATGATTGCAGCCAACAGCTAGTGGAATGACGATTATTATATAACATTATCTGGCAATATGTAGAAAATATCTAATTCAGTACTGACAAATAATCACATTACAAATCTCGAGGCTCCGTGAAATGGTCAGTCAGTTACTCCGAAGCCTATTGACACTGAGGGTGCCTTGGAGATCTTTTCTGCCTAATCTGATTGGTCAAATGCCACGTCCTACAGAGAGGTTGATCTCTACGCTAGCGCCAGCCAAAATTTCGGGGTAACAATTACACCGAAGAATGAATCCTTTCGCATAAGTCCGCAATAGTCTTTCTATTTTCGGTGTTTATTCACTTTCTACCCATAGCATGCTCGATTTCTTTAAGTGCAGCAAGCACCTTCTCGTCGTATTGCCGACGACCAACAATCTGCAGACTTACTGGAGCTCCCTCATATTTCTCTGGGCTGTACATCGCGTATACAAACTTGTCCTGTTTGTTCTTGGGGACATAGTCCATGTCCTTTGCGTCTTTAACAGGATCGACTGTCGTGACTGGAAAGACTGCAGCTGGATAATCGAGTAGATTCCAGTGTGCGGTATAGCCCCAATATCGTGACTGCTCGTGGGGTGTCGCTGCTCCGAAAGAAGGAGGACAAAGGATCACATCGACTTCTTTGCCGTCTCTGTTACCTGTGTATGTCCAGGCTCGGGCATATGCGGCACGGTAGTCGTCTCGCTGGGTACAGAGCTGAATGAAGTTAGACCTGTTTACTCAAAACGTTACAAAATACACTCACCTTCCAAAGCTCATGCTGTGTCAAGTTCTTGACGTTGGGCTGCTCTTGGATGATGAATTTGGTTAGTGGGAGAACAGGCTCTCCGCTCGCCTCAAGAAGCTTCAGAGCTTCTTCGCCGCCATCAGGCCAATACAAGCCCGAGAGGATTTCCCATCCTTTGGCGTGATCTAGCGGTTCACATTCCCAGTCAACCACCTCCATGCCTGCTTGACGACAAGCTTCTGCCACTTCTTTCAAAGCTCTAGTCATGGGCGGATGAGGCTGTACAACACCATCCCACCATTGAACAGCAATCTTGAGTGGTCTGTCGAATTTGTATGGTGTCCACTCTTTAGCTGTCAAAGAAGGATCGATTAGCCATGGTTTGGATGCCAAAGCAACCTTCATGAATAACTCGAGAGCGTCTCGATCAACCGTCATTGGACCAGGTGTCGAAGCTACCGTTTCCTTTCCAGCCATGATTGATCGCGCGCCCATGACTGAGATGCGCTTTAGGGTCGGCCTATCATCTATATTCAGTATTTGTATTACTTTAGTATCAGTCAGAGACTCTTACTTGAAGCCATAAATACCAACATGGGCTGCCGGACAGCGGACGCTTCCACCAATATCACCACCAACGCCCTATTCGTATTAGAGCCAGACCAAAAATGCATTGAGCCAACTCACAAGAATACTTCCGCGGAACCCTATCAAGGCACCTTCTCCACCACTGCTGCCACCGGCGGTCAAGTTGCGGTTGTACGGATTTACGGTTCGTCCATAGATGACACTTTCGGTCTCTAAGTGCATGATAGTCTGTGGTTGAGTGGTCCGTACATAGAAGACGCATCCTTCTTCGTGTAATGTGTCGTATAGAAGATTCGAGCCATGCTCTTTACCAATCCAAGCCACAAACGATGCATGGGTTGTGACCTTGTCGCCCACCATTCCGTGATGCTCTTTGGCTGAAATCGGCAAACCAAAGAGCATACCTTTGGGCTCAGGTAGTGAATCGAGATATCTAGCTCGTTGAATCGCTTGATCCCACATCAGGTCAACCAAACAGTTGGTCTATACACACTACTCATTAGTACAACACCTTACGGCCATTCAAGGTGAAGCTTGCCGCAGCTTGGGCTAATGCAGCCCTTCGTAAGAAAGCACGAGTGACTTCCTCGACCTTGATTTCTCTGTTTCGAAGCAGACTAAGCAGCTCAACAACAGAATAGTTCTCGGTGATTTCGATCTCTCGTGGGGTCAAAACAGCCTGGGGTAGGCTTTGAGAATTGATAGGAAGCTCATCGGGAATGCCCTCTAGCTTGGGCTCGACCTTGGCAAGTGATGCATCACGTTGGCGTCTTGCCGACGATACTGTTTCTTGATAGTCTGCCATGACGGCCTGAGATATGCTGGGTCAATGACGATGCTCAAACAAACTGCTGTACTTGCATTGAACCCGACACGAATAACAGACAGAGAACAGATCTTGAAACTCTCATAAAGTACAACATGAACTGTATTTATATGACTTGTACCAAGCGGGGTTAAATCGTAGATAACGCGGCTTAGAAGACGTCAAGCCGAGAGTACCCAAGGTAACCCCGCACCCAGACCAGTTGTCTCACCTCATGACCATACCGAGCTGGTCGCGTGAGATTATTTACAACTAGTTCATTCCTAAGTATCGCGTTAGTCCTCTCAACGACAATGACATAAGACTCAATGTTTATACTGTCTAGCACAGACGACAGTAAAAGGGTAGATTTATATGTACCTGCGATGATATTTACGCTAAGTTCAATCCACTGCTAAACTCCAACCCGGTAACCAACTCCATATAGCAGCTGCCTAGCTGGGTCCATCAACACATTTACAAGACATAATCGAAGATTGCGCGGAAAGAATTGGTGCGAGCAGTGATCTCTGTGGTTCCCCTGGTTTGAGTGTGGGTGATAATCTCGTAAATGAGACTGCCGTCGCCCGCATTCAAGGTGAGCTTGATCGCCTTGTCCTCGTTGCGAGCGCTAGAGTTCCACCAAGAGAGCTTGTATTTGCCGTTATCCTGCTTGACGATGATGATCTGGAATTGTAGGGCCGAGACAACGGCTTCCTCTCCGGCTGCAGGCCAGTGCCATGTAAGGTCTTTGATGGCTCGAGCCTCGATGACGGAGGCTTCCACGGATCGCTGCTCATGGGTGATGGTGATAGAAGAGTCGCGTTCGGCGAGGGCGAGAGCGTCACTTTGACCGGTGCTGACGGCGGCGGGGAGGGCCGTAGCCACGGAGACGAGACCGAGAAGAGTAGTGAAGTGCATCTTGAGATTGAAGTTGAGATTGAAGTTTAAGTTGATTGGATGTGGATTGCTGCGGTGTGTGAGTACAAGAAACGGAGATTGCACTGGGTTATATATATTTTGTTATACCTGACCCTTGTGTCACATCCTACTGTTACAACAGTAAGTCGTGACATTACGTTATCTACTCTCTGTCCACATACGTACACGTTCCGAGTGGGATGTCGCCGTTGTGGTATACCATGCAAATGTATGCCTAGGGTTCCTTTGGATAGATCAATTCTCCGCCTATTAGGAAGCATTATTGCAGGGTGTGTTTTGATCGAATACAGAAATATTCCCGTTCAATGTATTACCCACTAGTGGAGCAATAGGACGATATGAGTTGATTATTCAGTGGTATTCGGCATTGATTAGATAATTCAGGACTTTCACGGCCTGATTAGAGCGGGATGTACCGTTGCAAGGGTTATGAATGTGCTATTCTGCATCTGTACTCTATATTCCTGCCGTGAACTTATGTAGGCTACGTAAATCCGGTTAATCTAGGCAGTCATAATTTCTGTAGTAAACTGCTAAAGCCGCTTTGACTGATCTAGAATACTAGAACTGTAGTTTCAGAGAAGAACTATAGAGCTTCTTAATTCAGCCTTGCATTTAAACTTGTGAAGCAGATCTTGTCCTTGAATTCTATCTTAAGCTGCCAGACGCGTCCTTGTAGGCACCAAGTCCCTGAAGCATGGACCAGTGGATTAGTTCCACCATCGGGGCCAGGCCCCGATGGCTGAACACGCTGTGAAGAGCCGAGTTAGTACACAATACCCGCAGTCCCTATCCGTAGTCTCATTTCAGTTTATATGTTGTATACGGAGTATGTCGTCAAAGAGTTCAAGCTTAAAGTGGGCGGTGGAACATGTAAAATTACAATACGCAAAGGGCAGAAGGTTTTAAGCCTCATCAGCCCGTCAAATACCGTACCATTCAGATTAGACCAGGCTTGCTCTCTTCTAACTGCTCAGATAGTGAGAACCTTATCATAGAGCGTGCCAACCTTTCAGTTATAAGCTGCGGGTCCTATGCTTTTTCACTTCTTTCACCTATTCTTCTATTATCACTTTACCTCTCTTAAGCTCACTTACAAGAGTTGCTTCTTAATGCACAACCTTGGCCCTCTTGGACCTTTTACAAGCTCTTGAAGCAATTTACTGGCTGGATTGTATGCCTGAGACTATAGCAGAAAATATCAGACGACATGACTCCTGGTACATAGCCACTGTCGACTGTATTTCTAATGCAGAGCTCAAGTACGACGCAAACTACGAACAGTCTCCATTTTGTTGGCATATGTTACAATAACGCCAGACCAATCATCACCTGCGCACGCCTTTAGTAGAGTTTCTGCTGCATCCACTGGTCAGATCTTATCAGTGCCGAAACGCCATAGGACAGCAACTGACCTCTCACCAGGATACTCTTTCCGGACTGAAGTACTTCCCGTTAAGTGAGAACTTAAAGGCTGTGCCTAAAGTGGTGGGCACATACCTTTCGTATGGAACTCGCGCTTTCTATCAAGATTCAGCCAAGGATTCCCCGCTGCGTTGGACAGGTCGCGAATATGTCAATCACTGACTTAGGTGCTGCTGGTATCCGTCCTCAAGGGGGGCAGCATCACGCTTCGGTCAAGACATGTAGATGCGGCCTCAAGAGTGCGAAGCGACCATTGCGTGTCCACACCCGGCTTGCAAAATCTGACATCACTGGACTAGAGATAGCAGTGCTCTCCTCTTTCCGTTCCCGACCACTCGACTTTGACCTCAGATTTTGCGCGCATTCCAACTTTCAAGTGGCCTGATCTAGTTCAGATATGGCATCATGCATCAGCTCAGTTGATAGCTAACGGTGTACCTCACGACCTGGTCTTTCCTGGCGGGGCGATGCGGATTATGGTGCTATTAACCAGCCATGGAAACAAGATGGTGGATCCCTATCACTCTGAGCACCTGCCACAGTGAACATATACGCGGTCAAGCCAAGACTCTCGGGAGGATTTTCAGACAGGAACATTGACCAGCTCTCTGCACTCTCGGGACAGCTGTAGAAAGCGATATGCAAAAGCACATGGATGGGTATAACATCGAAGGATTCTGTTCTATGTACGGAATCCTGATCACACAGCTATTGGAACAGGCAATGACTGAGCAAGGTCACTTTTACCCAGGCCTGGCACTTGTGCGTCCCCGCGCTGCAACACCCGCTCCTCGACAGGCTAGCGAAGTTTCTGCTGCTCAAGAAGCTCAAGACCGTGTTCAAGCTATGACAGATGAGTCTGACAATCCGCCTCCGGCATATTCACATCCAAAGGGACATCCTGTCACTAGGAGGACTACACGTTGGGAACACCACGAAATCGATTACTTGAAGTGTTTGATGGAGCCTCCCATCGACCATGTGCGCCATATCCTAGCGGCACAGCCAGGCACAGCCAGGCCCAGAGGGCATAAAGTGATTCTAGCCCGCGATGAAATGATAATACTCGCACACAGGATGCATCACAACCCACGGAACGTGCACGGAAGGAGGCAGGTATCCAAGTAGCTAACAGTTGTAGTCTAAAGTATGGCCTACCTGTCAGAAATCCATGTCTATTCTCCAAATGCGCACACTTTTTTTCGGGTCGCCGAATGGCTTCGGCAGCCAATACTCCTTGCGCACGATCCAAGTCAAGCCTCGGGTGCCTCCTCTCTCTCGCGCAATCAGAAGCGCTGGATCATGGCCTCACGGTCAGGACCAGTGCCGATGTACTTGATCTGCTCAACTTTAGCAATTATGGTACAGGTCAGTATGCGCGCCCACTTACCTTGACTCCGACAAAATTCTCGATGTACTGCTGGTGGTTAGCGCCACTGTTCGTTATACTAGCCCAGGTGAATATGCTCACCTCAACGTAATCACGGGCCGCCTTGGGGAGATCATAGTAGGTCTTTGCGTTGGTGGTCGGCTTTTGCCAGCCTGGCATCTCGTGGTAAACCACCTCAGCTCGGTTCAGGATGTCAAGATCCGCAGGGTAAGAGTCCAGTTCCTGCCCAAACGGTTAGCATCTCCATAATCTACCATGATCTCGTTAGCATCACTGACCTCTCCGTCGATCTTGTAAGCGATGGCGATCTTGATCGTTTCGAAAGTATCCAAAACGTCGAGCTGCAGAGTGTTAGAGCGTTTCGACGCGTGTCACAAGCATGCCATGGGCACTGTATACCTTCGTGAGATTCAGGGTGGTGTAGTAGTTGATCGAGTTACTGTACTTGACAACAACAAGGTCTGTGTGTGCTTGTCAGTTGTGTTCTCTACTGCTCAAGGTTTTGAGGTTGTGCCCACCGAGCCTGAGAACGGTCAGTAAGTTTGTCAGCAGCTAAGAGCCATGATGAAAACTCACCATCCACATCGGCGTCTGCGGCCAGTCGACGTTCCCTAAGTCATGTCAGCGGTAGAAGCTCGAAACCTCCAGGGAGCTTATGGCCTCACCCATTCGCGTCCAATCTCCTGGAGCTTGGTGCCAATCCTAAGGTTATCATTCAGCTTCGGAGTGGCTTCAAGATGGTAATTAAGACGTACTCTTCGGTATCTTCGGTCTTGAAGGCCCCTGCCCCGACACGGGTGGTATCTGTTGCCAGTCAGCAGCGAATAAGGGCCTTGGAGCAATCAACATACAAGCCTTGACCACTCCAACCGTCTCTGTGATGTTCTTTGGGTTCAGTGTGAGTCCACCAATAATACCAGCAAGGTTAGTACTTGAGGAAGTGACGAACTGTAGTTAATCATGAGTACTAGTGCAAACTGAAAGGCCAGGTTGACGGAAACTTACTGGGTAAGAGCCATAATCAACATCTAGCATCAGTGCCTGTTCAAATGGGAACAAACACAAGCGCCAGGTCCCAGAACCCCTTTCCTTCACAGGAGACTTGACTGATGTCGATCTACCATCATCGCACGTGGCACAGAGATTTGACGTGAAAATGAGGCCCCAGGATCATCTCAAGGCAGGCTTTCCAAGCACAGTTTGGCTTGAACCTCGAGACGCCACAACTTGTTCTGCTCCGAGTTGATTCCAGGGCGCAATTCTCACATAAAATTGTCATCAACTCCACTAACCATGCTCGATAGTCAACAAGTAGATGAGTAGAAGCCAGGTCTCCGTATGGCCCCCGAATCCTGCCGAGGCGTGAACATAATACACAGCTTGTTACAGCGCAGACCCCTTGTTGGGTTCCGCCAGCAAAGTGATTGCTCAGACGAGTACTATGTCCCGCCCCGAGCTAAGAATCCTTGCGGGACTAGGAAAGAGGACTGTGAGACCACGGGCACAGTGCTCGTTCCACCAATGAGTCAGTACTATTCGTTTAGTCGTAAGATGGGAACCTTACGTTTGCGCCTTCGATCACAATCTTCGTGTTGCTCTCCTGTGCGGATCTCATGAAGGACACGCCGTCCACGACGTACTTCTTCAGCGTCTCCCTGTACTCGTCGAAACGAGCAAGCTCGGCCTTGATGTCATATTCGAACAGTTCTCCGAAGCGCTTTTTATAGCCGTCGGCTAAGCGCCTCAACTTCTGCTCGAAAAGGTCAGGGTAGAAGACGTCGGTCAATTTGATGCCAGTTCGCTGGGAAAGTTAGCGCACAGTCCGCTCCCTTGTCATGACTATCTCTTACCGCTCTGCTTGTCTGATAGCAGGGGCCAATGCCTATGGCGGACGTTAGACTTCGTTGCTTAAATAGCGTCGCTAGCACGACGATGACCGAGATTCTCCCCGCTATTGAGATTTGGGAATGCTTGCAATGAGGTGACAGAAGCAGAAAGGGGTAATCCGGCATTGAGTCCTGGGGGTAGCGTACCGCGTTTTGTTGTTCCGATAGCTGCGTCTGGGGTAGAATTTAGCTGCTGTTTCTCGAAGACAATATCGGAAACTATGGGACGAACCTCCGAGTTCCTTCTCCTCGAGACCATCCACCGCTATGTGCATGTCCAAGAGGACATTGACCCTGTCAGAAACAAAGATCCGATCGTGTACCGCGGCCAGGCCCTGTGTCTGATAAGCGTCTACTCTGGCACCTTAACCTCGCGTTTGGTTCATCCTGCATCGCCAGTTCTGCTCACCTTTTCCTCGAGCTCCTGGAGCTCGCTGAAGAAACTTGGGCTAGAGGACAGTCAGTCTTCTTGGCATGTTCGGTTGAGGGGCGCGAGCCAGGTGAGACATCAACAAGATGCCGATGCGGTATTCGAGTTAGGGGTTGAGGGTCATATGAAGACTAACACGTGGAAGACTACGCCCGAACCGATGAAGTTCATGCTATGGTACTTGTCAGCCTCGCTGTTGCCAGCTTGAACGATCATTATCCTTGACAAACCATTTTGGGTTGATCAGCCCAGAGGGCAAGAGGTGAAAGCTGTCTCTATGTTAGCAACCACCCAGTCATTCCACGTGTGGTGGTTCTCACCTATACGAAACTCCGTTTACACTTGGCACCTATTAGCAACACAATATATCGATCGATAGAAAGCGTTCGACCAACCGCACTTGATGCCCAGCGTTGTTCCCACCCTTGACGTTAATTAGCAGGTGTTTTAGCGCAGATTTGTCGTTTGGGGATGTTTCGGGGATCGGTGGAAGCCGTTGGTCGACCGGATTCTGCCTGCGTTGTGCTTACCGCGGCTCGAGCACAGAGTTGCGCCTCCTGGCACTGTCCATCAACCAACTTGCCCTTCTGAATACGCAGTATTGTTAGTGCCTGAGTGTCATCGGCTGTGTTTGGTTCTTCTTGAGTACTCACGCCTTCGTCGCCTGTGGAAGTCCTGGTCAGTATAATGAGATCGAACTAATGTCGGCTGGGTGCGGAGGAAGGACGTATTCCAGGTAAGGGAGAGAAACATACCCCATTGGGCCCCAAGAATGACAGTGATAGTCATGTTGCGCAGGATCGAGTTTGGCCGTCGTGGGTGCCGTCGTTGTGATTGCAGAGAAGAAAAAAGACACAAAGTGACGAAGTTTTAAAGGCGCGGCTGCTTCTGAAAGGTGCGTCAGAGCAGCCACGTGATTTAGCGGGGTAACTTGCACTAAGGTATGCCCCTCCATGCCCCTCCATCGCACCATGAAGTACAGCCCGGTAATAAATGTGAACTTCCGCATTTCCGCTCGTGTATTCCGCTGTCGAGCTACCTGAAACCAGGTGAGTAAATAGGCGTAAGATAAGTCGAGAAACATGTGGCGAACTGCTAAGCACCTCATGGTTCATGCACTAGCGTTCACATTTATTACCCCTGTAGTCTGTACCTAGATGATATGGTTTGTGTGAGGCATTTTCGAATCTGCATCATCTTTTCTGTATAAGATACCAAATATGCTGTGCCTTTGAGTTCGTAGGTAACCTAAGATGTCTACACTCTATATACACATTTCGCAGCGCCCAACCTGACCGGATTGACACTCATGGCAGTCGATTCGAGGGATGCTTGACGTTACTAATTTTACTGCTATGACGTAGGAGTAAGGCACGCTATCGAGACCGAGGAAGCCCATTTCTGTAGATGGTAGAGAACTACTGTTTTCAAGGCTGGCTTTTACACTAAAAGTTAATAATTATATTGAATTAATATCTTATAATGACTGATCATCGGAGAATTCAAACCTGGGTGAAGATTTAGAGTTATGCAAGCCCTTCCACTTGGTAATAGCTACTAAGCTTCAAGCCGACTGAGGCAGAGTGAGTGTCCGAGATCGCTCCTAACAAGTCACCCCACCCACTGCGCAGCGCAAGGTTTGTGTGTCCCCACGATAAGCGAGCACGGTCCAAAGTGTCAAACAGTCACCAATTATTCGATGCATACTTTGACACCACAGCCATGGCCATTCCTGTACCATCATCTCCGCTCATCAGCCTTTTTCTTTAGTACGGGAAAACAACCATCCCTTGGCGCGGCACGACTCTCTTTCCCAGCCAGCAACATCACCATCTCCCCGTTGCTACATAGCATCGCCGTTTTAGGTGTCGGAAAGGGCATCCTACGCCGAGGCATCAGAGATACAGCGCCAAAGGCTCTGAGATTCAACCAACAGCTTAAGCCAATTAAGAAGCTAGGATTATACGAGGTATAAAACACATCGTTGTTATAAATAGAAGTTATATATATATATATATATATATATTATTAATCCCTAATCAATATGTGACATTTCCTCTTATAATTTGTAAAATCTTTTTAATAAATTATTTCACTCAATTCTTCCTAATGATGCTCTCTCGTCTTGAACGTAAAAGATCAATGGGCCATTTATTATACGATCAACAAGCCGGGATCCTGAGGATTCCCTCCTGAATACGTAATGGCTCGGCTTATGGCGTTGGGATTATTTAAAGCAAGAAATTTAAATATAGTCAGGGTTTAACACATCTCATGCCCTTACACAGGACATACTTTGCTGCTCTTGTCACTTGAACCGTTCCAGAAACTCACGACAGTCGAGAGAGTGGTACGGAATATTCTTGTACGGATTCTTTAAGATTGTATCCCAACTTGGTAAGATAATCAACCAGTTTAATAACTGACTGTTTCTGTATTTAGTCTAAACCCCTAGATGTTCACCTACTCCCGTGTTTCTTCTGATGAAACTAATAAGATCTTCACGGCTCTTAACAATCACAATACTGACTTCAAGATTAACATATATATATGAATTTCAGCCGTCAAGACAACAATGTCCTCATAGGGGCCTTGAGGAAGTTCTGCGCTCTTGCTATGACTAGATGCATCTATCTGATAGCTATATGCTTTTTATATAGTATAGACCGAATATCAACTATACAGTCCTTTAAGCCGACAGGTGCTTCAAATATAGGCCTCACAGTCCGTAGCAATATCTAGCAAATCGTCCTTCTGAATAGAACATCACCCACACTTGGGAATGATAAGATTTCCATCACAAATGTATTAAATCTGATTATCTGAGAATACATCTTTCTGAGCCTGGTACTATCCTACTCCATCCAATCTGATCTCGAAATGGCGCAAAGAGAAAACCTCCTCTGATGATTGATGACTATTCCAGTAGCCGAGAGAAAGGCGCAGTACAATTAAGCCTTGCTGGGAGCGACAACTGCAGGCTCAACGTTGATGACGTTGTCGTGATCATCGACCTCGAACACCTTCTTCTGCCTGGATGTCTTGACGGGGCTGCTGGATGAGAAGATGTGGTCAAGTTCCTCGAGCTGTAGACAGCCAGTCAGTAAATAGCTCAGAGAAAAGATGAGAATAGCAACTTACAGTTCGGTTCTTGGTTTCGGGGACGAGGAAGTAGAGAATGATAGACTGGCAGACACACCAGACACAGAAGACAATGTAGGTCTTCCAGGCAATGTTCTTCATGGCAACGGGCATACCGAATTGCATGACAAGCATAGCAGCGCTGGTGAAGAGGGAGCTGAAGGCCATACCCTTGGCTCGGATCTCGTAGCTGAGGACCTCGACGGGGTAGAGAGCCTGGAGAGGAGTCCAACCAACCGAGTAGCAGATCTGGAAGATGTAGACCCAAGCCAGAACAGCGTTGCTAACCGATTTGCTGACGGCATCCGT
Source organism: Fusarium guadeloupense (assembly GCA_021655865.1). Lineage (NCBI taxonomy): Eukaryota > Fungi > Ascomycota > Sordariomycetes > Hypocreales > Nectriaceae > Fusarium > Fusarium guadeloupense. The sequence goes on along the minus strand of JAJJWM010000213.1, from coordinate 48,912 downwards.
CTGCGCCTTGTCCTTGGCATCTGTGACGTTTGCGATCGAGGCCGGGACAGTGACACCAACCCAGCAGAGAGCACATACGAGGTTGACAACGAGGAGCATGGGGCGGCGACCGATGGTATCAGTGAAGGTGGCACCGATGGCAGCAAAGACGATCTGAATCGCATTCATGCCCATGGCGATGTTGGTCTGTGGAATTCCTCCCTTGATGCCGGCGATGTCGAGGAATGCACTGAGGTAGTATGAAACGACGTCTGTAATTTTCAAGTTAGCAACACTTCACACGAGTCGAGTGTTCGAGAAGAACATACTGTTTCCAGCCCACTGTCCAAAGAGCGAGACGATACAGTTGCAAGTAAGTCTGTACATGGAAGCACGGTTCCTGAACAGAGCGCGGTAGTCCCACCATCGCTTATCAGTGCCGTCCATCTCGAGATGCTGCTCATACTCGTTCAACTGGAGCTTGACCCATTCGCTGTCGGGGTTTCCGTGACCGTGAAGTCTGACGAGGTTCTTAGTAGCCAGCTCCTTCTGTCCACGGGTGTACAACCATCGAGGGGACTCGGGGAGGGTCATGGCAAAGAATGCAATGACACAGGGAAACATGAGCTGAAGGCCAACGGGGATCATCCAAGAGGTGTTGCTTTCCTTGTATGTCAAACCACCACGAGCAGCGCCGCTGGCAACGAGAGCACCGACGGGCCACATGACGTTGTACAAACCAGTGACAAAACCACGGTGGGCAGGGTGGGAGATCTCGACGACGTAGGTAGGACCGGCAGCAGCGGCGATGGAGACACCGAAGCCGAGGAAGAAGCGGCCGGCCATGAACTGGTCAACGCTGGCGTTGATGATGGTGCAGAGCTGGATGATAACACCGATGATGATGATGACAGCGCCGATTGTCATACCGGCTCTTCGACCCCAGGTATCAATACCGGGACCAACGAAGGGAATAGCGACGACGGAACCAATCTGGTACATGGAGGTGACGATACCTAGAGACACAAACCGTTAATGCTGTGTTAAGGCATTACCAAGTCACCAGTGACGTACCTGCTTCAATACCGTTGTTGTCCACAGCAAAAAACTCCTTGAACTTGTCGTTGGAGAGAAGTGTTCCGAAAAGCGAGCCATCGTAGCCATTGGCGGTGGAGCAGCAGAAAGCGACCATGCTGGAGAGGATGAGGATGGTAGCTCCGATCTTAGGCGGGGGCTCCTTGATCATGGCCGACTGGAAGGCTTCATCGCCAATTGCGGTCTTGACGACGGCGACATTGGTCTTGATCTGTGATTGAAGGTCAGTTGGTGTACAATCGAGTCACACAAGAGACGCGTTACGCACATCCTTCTCGTCGTGCCTGTCGCTGTGGAGGGAGTCGGACCCCATGATGATTGATGTTCAGCGTTGGAGATGATTGTTTGTCAAGCTGAATGTTGTTTCAGAGGATGAGATTGCTGATGGAGAAGAAAGGAGTCCCACAATCCACGATGGAACCATGGAATATATATATAACAAATCTTTCAAGATGCGGCGTCGATGGTGGTTTTGAGCTCGTGCCACTACACAATGGAACACGGTCTACAGATCCGAAACAACCACCAAGATCTAAATGGGCTGTTCTGCTCGTGGCGAGCCCAGCTGCTGCTCTGCCCAGGATGACGGATCGACGGCCAAGCTTCCGATAACTCTAGGCGATGGAACACTGTTAAGGCCTAGACTGGAGCTGACAAACGGCCAAGCCCTATCCTGGCAGCCACAGGTCTACCATGTCGTGTCACGACCCTCCTTTGTGAAATGGGAATCCAAAATTCGGTCCTGCCTAGACTACCTGCCCCGTGGCTGGGCAGGCACAGTATGTGCATCCAGTCTCTGGTTGCTCGCGGCGCTTAAACGGTCGACACGACACAGCTAGGCTACTCGGCTTCATGGTCCGCCAAGTACATAGTCTGCTTGTGGGAGGCTTGTCGGCTCACCATGCGAGCAGCCGGGAATGGCTCAGGGAGCTGCTCCCAGAGTGTGCTCTCTAGGCGCGGCCGCCAAAAGTCTGCCGCTTCGTGGTGTGCTTCTTAGGCGAGTCAAGGGATACTTCTGTTGGACGGGCCGTGTTACCGCAGAACCATTGGTCGTGAGCCCCCTGCACTTTGGTGTGTGAGGACAAAAGTTCCGGCCTTTGCCCAAAACAGACGGGAAATAAGATGAGACTGTAGTGGTAAACTATGGAAATGGACTTGATAGAGGCTATAGCTAAACAGCTTGTAAATAGATTCATGGATGAACAACATCTTCATGATAATAGTTGTAACTAAATAATAATTACAGCAATCCCTTCTTTTTCAACCATCTCTTCATCCAAGATTCATACAAACATTATACGTGAGACACGTTCTTATTTCAAGCTTACTCCCCCGCATTCCAAGGCCAATTCTCCACGAATAACATCCTCGGCCCCCGGATCCTCCCCCCGATTTCTCCGACCCCATGGCACTGACCCTGATTAAGACCAAGAAGGGGTTGCGGCAAAAGCGGGATTGTTGTCTTGCCTACCTTTCCAATCTGGGGTAAACTGGAGTCTACTGCTACAGTACCGACACATGCATTCAGAACAGACGATCGATCCAATCCCCGGAAGCCGAAGAAGCTTTTGCCGAGTAAATGACAAGAAAGCAACTTTGTAGGGCTACTAGCTGAACGGCTGAAGAGCTTTGACTCTATTTTTGACAGCTGATGGCGGCAGCTGGCGGCAGCGCCTTGACGCAGCAGTTGTCATTGATTCATTACAGCGAGTCACGAAGCGGCTGGATGGAACCCCATTCCGATACTAACCTTGCAAAAATATTGAAAAGAATACAGAAACTTAAGTCTATCATCGGTCGGTCCGCTCCGAGCAAGTCTGGCTTCTCGTGGGTTAGGGTTGAGTTGCTGACCCAGCGGTACGGCTGCCCATGCCGCCCAGACTCTGGGCCGATATCCCGTCAGTTATGTTTCTTGGCCAATTCTAGAGCGTATAATGGACAATTCTGGCCAGTGGTATTATGGTGTCAGCAGACTTTTTAAGCTACATGCATTGGGCAATTCGTCTGATCCCGTGCCTTTGAATGGTCTGATAGCGAAATTTGATGAGCTCCTGACAATAAAATTTTATTGCCGGCAACTTTTACGATTCCAAAACAATCTCCGAAGGTTGAATGCGAATGCTATGTTGCTCCTCAATTTACTCGATTGTCTGTCCTTGGCCCTTCGCCTCCTCTTCAGTTCCCAATCGACGTATCCTGAATGGATGTACCATAGTCCAGATTGACACGAATCACGTATGCGAAAATATCGATTCCACATGAAAAAGCTTTAAAAAGCAGTACAATCAGTGTAGATCCGGCTGTACAAGAAAACGCGTTCGCAAGGGAAGACAAGCGGAGGCGCGGCGTATGGGAAAGATTGGTTCAGCCCAAGCTTGGCAGGAAGCGATCCTGTCCTTTCCAAGATCGTTGTGGAGGGATCGTACATGGCAATTAACGAACACACGGCGAGTCCGTTGCCAACGTAAAAGAAGGAGCTTCGAGTGTTGGAACAACGACATGGAGGCAAGGAGGTAGGAGTGCAGGGCCCAATGTCTTGGACTGGGCAATTATTTTGGGTTTCCAAACTCTGTACATATTATAGAGTCGCAAAAATATAGCCTGCAATGAGTGAACTACTGAGATGTAACTTTGTCTCTTCGCGAATCTTTCGTGGGTAGTGAGGAGAGGCCCGCGGAAGCTGAGAGCGCCTCCCTACATCCAAGCAGCCAAACTTGTTCAAAAGGTAGAACTCGGTGAATGTTTAAAGACCAAAGACTTTGTGTAGGGTAGTAATATCATGAAATAAATGTAGTTCGAGAACTGCGACTGTTCCAATAGCGTCCATAGGTTGTCAATGCTCTATGACCAGACACCACATCCCTCTGCTGTCTTGAGTTTGCAAGTCAGGAAATATCCAGAGGCAATTTAAGGGTTCCCAGACAAAATCGCATTTGTTGAAGCAAATATACCAGGCTTTTGCAACTGTGTGTAAATTCGCACTTACGTGCCGAGCTTTATTGGCGTCGGCTGTTAAGTCGGTAACAAACAGAGCTCTTATCAGCCCCTAAACTTCCACTTATCTGTTAGTGGGCCATCTGAGAATACTGAAACTCTGCGTTTGTCCCAATGTCGCAAGCAACGCAAGGCCAGTCATACATTAGAATATCCTAAAACAAGTAGCATCTGATGAGAAGCTCTCAAATCATTATCGAGATAGCAGTTCAAATCGAAGCAGGCCACGGAGTGCAATCATCTTCACTTGGCGTATGATTATATAATCCAAAAATGCTGAGCACATTTTCAGCAGCCTGTATATGAACGCCCAAGGCTCTCCACTCGAGTAAGACCCGGCAAAAGCATGCTGCAGCTGTCCCTGCCGCTCAGAAGACGAGGACGTCATGCGAGAATTTTACACAAGCAGGTTGTCGCTTTCTCATATCACTCTTATCCACCCTTGGCCCAAAGCCAGCCTGACTATGGCATCAAGCGATCCCGCAATACGTTCCTATATGCCTATCGGCCACTTCTGAGCTCACGAGAAACTCGCATCGCAATTCTTGAGCCTGCAAATGATTTCAGTGATCCTTTGCGTCTGTCGCTGAAGCGCATATCGCTCAGAAGTCTAGAGAGAACCCGCTACGAAGCTTTGTCCTATGTCTGGGGATCCATCACAGGGGATCGTCGAGTATACTGCGATGGCAAGATTCTTTACGTTACTCCGAATTGCGAGTCGGCGTTACGGCATCTTCGTTTGAAGAAAAAGACTAGAGTTCTCTGGATTGACGCGCTTTGTATCAACCAGAGCTCTAATGCGGAGAAGAGCAGGCAGGTCCCTTCGATGGGGGAAATCTATGAATCTGCTTCACGAGTTATCATATGGCTTGGGCCTGGGAACAGTAAAGTTTCTGGGGCGTTTCAGCGGGCTACTTACTTGCATCCTTTCATTTCATTACCTTTGTATGCGCTGCGTTCGTTTGGGCCCAGGGTTGGTGATCAGGTTCGCAAATGGAATCTCTTGTATTCCGCCACCAACTGGCTTTGGCACAAGTTCTGTAAGTTAAGGTCCTATCATACGCTCTCTCCAAGCTGACTCGAGAAATAGTCCCACACAGTCGAAATGACGCCGAGGTCATGGGCGTCATCAGCCGCAACGAGTGGTTTTCTCGCATGTGGACTATCCAAGAGCACTTACTGGCCAAGAACTCTATCCTACTTGCCGGGCATGCTTCCTGTTCCTGGACAGCATTCTCTTCATATTGGATATGGAGTATTCGAGCAATCCAATCCTTGAAAGAGACTTCATTACCAGCTTCCCTACGTCTTGCAATTTGGATAGCTTTCAAAAACGCAGCAGCGGCTCGACGAGGCCAAAGCATTTCTTCAGCGCCTTTCGATATATTTTATGGCTTCGTCGAGTGTGCCCGTACACACCAGTCCAGAGACCCTCGTGATAAAGTCTTTGCCTTTCTACCACTGATACAGAAGCTTGAGCCTGGCACTACGCCGCTGCCCGTCAACTATTCCCTTTCTCCGTCACGCGTTTACGAAGATTTTGCGCGTTATACAATCAGGCTTTCAACATCTCTTAAGTATTTGGAGAGTTTGCCTCCTCTCCGGCGCAGGAGCTCACTGCCCTCGTGGGTGATGGATCTTCAAATTCCTGCCAAGTTCCCGATGCGAAGATGGGCAGCTAGTCAACTACAGGCCAGAGCAACTGGCGATAGCAAAGTTGACCTTAATCTATTGGAGCACTCTAAATCGAGAGAACTACTTCTGAGAGGCTGCAGTATCTCACATATCAAAACACTGTCAACTCCAGGTCCACTAAAACCTAGACAAGCAAATGAACTAAAGCATTGGTTCTTTGGCTGGATCAGACAGATAGGAAGGTCCGTTCAGGAAGGCGAAATCCCATGGGCATACTTTAGTGTTGAGTCAGGACTACAGGAGTTCATTGACGGGGTCATTCGCTTTGATCCTTTTCTTGGTGGCTGTGTCATGTTCCTCACTTCATCTGGTCATGTTGGCATGTCAAGGTTTGACCTTCAAGTTGGTGACCAGATCGTACTACTTGCTGGTTGTTCACTTCCTGTCGTACTTCGGCCTTCGACAAACCAACCAGGAAAAGCACACTTTCTTGGTGTCTCTTACGTCGCGGGTATCAGTCATGGTGAAGCATGGAGCCAAGGCAAAGAAGATACGACGGCTATCTCGGAGATATTTACTCTTGTATGATAAGTTATAGATATGCAAGACATCAAATGTATTAATGATAATATTGTACGTGATTCATAGTGCTTCTTCACTTACATGTTGCACTAATCTGTTCTCGGCGTCCTCCTTGAATCGTAACAAAGAGCTCATAACGTACTCGTAACTCAACATTGTAACCGTCGCCGCGGGTACACTCCGTGCCGTATTAACTCCCATTCCATTGTATAAAGCCCTCCAGCCTTCTTCGCGAAGAATTGTCTTCGCAGTATGAACAACGCCCCGATATTTAGGTTGCAGCAGAATACTGCCAGAGTTGGATCCGTGAATACTACTGAACCCTCCCAGACCTTCGAGAAACTCAGCACCTGGTATTGGACGTCTCTGAGTCTGCAGCCTTGTTCTGATGACTTCGTGTGGGTATGTGACGCTGCTGGCAACAACCTTTGAAATGATCGATGCAGATAATATTCCCAACCATTCGCCTTGTTGGTCTCCAGCAGCGCCCATTCCACTTCCTGTGAACCTTTTCTTTAGGTATTCGTAGGCAGGAAATTGGATCGCTACATGCGAGAGGCCGAGCAGAGCAGCTCCAAAGCCAGAGTAAAATGCCCCTATCCCTTCAGTTGTGTACATCTTGTATACGGCATCTAGTGTTGAATGATAATGCCAGTGGGGTCTATAGACGTGTCTTTGTCGGAATAAGCGTCGATGACAAGGTCGGTAGGGTTGAGACATGAGGCGAACTTTGACAGCCCAAATTGGTGTTGTGACCAAGGCCGACGCACTACCAGCCGCAACAGATGAGAGGATATTCACTGTATTTGGTCTTGAAGAAAGTTTTGCTGCAATTTGTATGTCAGTCATGTTGGGTAGCGTCCTTTCTCTTGTCCTTTTGTTTGTCTGAGACTTACGATATGTTTGGGCTAACGTGACTTTAGCCCGTTGGTAAACCGTAAACCAAATCGCCCAAGTAGGAAGGTATCCCAATAACAGTGGCCCGATGCCACGGTACATGCCATGCACGCCCTCTGTTCGCCATATAACACGTGCTGTTTGGATCAAGCCCTTGTACAAGTCATGATGCACGCGAGATCTCTTTGTCCAGTGAAACGGGTTGAGGCGAAAGGGGCCTAGACGGACCGGGACAAGGCCTCCTTGAGCCTGGAGCCTTATCTTAATGACATCTAAAGGACAGGTAAATATTCCGGATGCGAGGCCCCCAGCAGCTCCAGATATGGCGTTCAGTTGCCCTTGAGTGGCTCCAATCACCCACTGCTCAGGCGGCGAGCGCTTGGCTGCTCTGAGCGGCATCGCATGACACCCTGAGATAGTGATGTTGCTATAACAGACTTTGCATCAAACAGATAGTATCATGGTGAAGAGTCTAGGCAGTATGTGTATCTTCTGTAGCTCTCAAAGCTCATGTTGATGCTTGTTTTGAGCTGAGAATCTGACGCAATTTTGCTTACTACGACAGGGATATCTTGTTATGGAATGTTATTGGCTAGATTAAGATGAGCTAGTCATCCACCTTTGATACTTTTGCTTACCTTGTGACCGAGCTAGAACAGATTTTGGTCCAGAGGTCCAGAGGTTTGAAAATACAAGCTTGCAATATACAGCTGATCAGTCTCGGTCTCAGTCTTTCCTAATCATAGCGTCGGATCGTCCTCGTCGATAGACACCAAATTACCCTTTCCTTTATATACCTCAAGAATATGAGCCTGCTCTGTCAAAATGAATCTTTCCGTCTGCTTTCCAATCGTAGCAAGCGTCTTCCACCGATTAAAATCCTCTAGGTTTCTTTTGTCGCCGTGTGCCTCTTCAGCATGTTCCCAATGACCCTTTGAGAATCCCAACATGCCGCTGATGGTCCTGTTGGTGATGTCGTAGACTATCGAAACAATCGTCCCGGTTTCTTCGAGCCAATTGATCTGCCATAGCTCTCCTGGTCGAATGCACTGGTAGGCCACCGTTTGGTAGTTCGTACGACCAGCCATGGGCCCTCCATGGATTGCGTAAACTGCCCGATCTTTGGAGAAGAACCATATTTCATAACGCCATTTCTCCGGGTTTCCTTGGGCATCTGCGGCGTCGTAGTCGTAGACGAGATGTGTGTCGAGGATATCCTGGTCGAATGTAGGATGCAAGGGAGTATTTGTCTGGTATCGTGGAAGCGCCATTTTTACGACTGGGCTCATTTGTGTTTGATAAGTAAATACAAGATGAGAGGCGTTAATGATGCTTTTATAGTTAAGGGACCCGGTCTGATATGCTCTAATCCTTTGGGACGTGCGGATCGAAGGTTTCCACTAGGAGCGGTAACTGAGCAATAGAATGATGCGGATGGTCTCACCAACGTCGATATCCGAGAATCGATCTCACTCAAGACATAATGAAAACTCAATTCTTATTGTATGATGTCAACACACGGCTGAGCCAGCATCCACAAAGCCACCCCATGTCTCGCCATAATCTTGATCTTGTGATATCGGCAATAAATCTCGGCAAACCAAGACGCTATATATTACTCAGTACCACCCACGAGACGAAACGTGATCCAAGGCCAATGATACTTCTTCTGCCACCATTTCAAGCTACATCAATAATGTTGGAAAACATTCTGTAAAATAGAAAGTAATCTAGACTCACACACTCTTTCGGTCAGCAATACGAGGATGCAACGCCCAACTTCCTCCTACCACAGCCAGGTCCTTTTGGTCCACAAAGTTGACTAAAAATGCATGAGCAAGACTCTGACAATGGAGTCTTAGTAAGGAGAGCCTACCACTATATCCTGGATAAATATCCATGGGCTTGAACTCAGGCTGCCGTGCAAACAGCGATCTCGTCCACTCAGCTGCACCGCCAGTATCACTCAAACCACAGAGATAATTCTTGTGTGTAACTCCCATGGGGTGAAAGTTATGAAACCCCGAGTTAGTACCTGACAGATCGGCGAATATTGCGGAAGGATCTGTATGAAACTACTTGTTGCATTCACTATCCGGAGCCTTACGGCGCCGCTCAACATGTTCGTGAATGTTCCGGAGTTCATGAAGAGTCGGTAATCGCGCGCCGACCCAATCGGCATATCGTTTTACCTCGTTGAAAGAGGCTATCACAGGCCAGTCTATCACCTGTGACAATGGAACCGGGCCCCAGACCGTCTTTACCCTATGACAAGCGATAAAGGTAGCAAAGTCCTCCTTTTTACGAACATTGCGTGTATTACTTCATGTTGCTGGAATGTTCGAGCATTTCACGTCCACGTCCACTAGATAAGTCGCATACTCTTCATTGCTGACCGGTCGACCTTGAGCCTCAAGTTGCGAAACGTTAACTTTGTACGGATCGCGTTCATTATCCCATGCAGAGAATCGATCTGGCCCATCATCGCTTTCAGGGCCATGGAATCCGATGGTGAATTTCTGCGGGGGCACTTTAATCCAAGGGTTGGGAACACGACGCGACGCGGCTGTTTTTGAGAGCTTTGCAAAGCCTGGTCTTGATAGGCCAGGAGGTGGAAGGATATTGGCACTTTGTATAGTCATGAAGTGAAATGTCTCGATATGAAGACCTGGTAATCTGAGCATTTTGAAAGGAACGCTTGGTAGACTTTACCCACCTTCGTGTTCAAAGCCTATCCATAAAGCGCGTCCAACACACCGGTTTTAGAAAGGTCTTTCTGTCTCATAAAGAGATGTAATTCGCTCTTTTACACGCTCACGATATCCGAGGATCTTTTCCAGAGATGAAAAGACATCTGGAAGCTCACTATGATCGTGGCATTTCTAAGGGTCATCAACATTGGGGTCGATACCACGCTCGAAGATCTGATGATAGTACGCTGGCTCTGTGGGTTTACTCTGTATTGCTCGGGCCAAGTGAATATCTTCACTAAGAAGTTTTAGAAAGGCTCATGTAGAGGACAGCGGATCACTGACAAAGCTGGAATATGGCCAAGATAGAATATTAGTGGGTTTCGCAGTGGAATTGGCTGCTCCACCAGCGGGTTGGATGGGGTCATCTTGGGCGTGACAAGGTCCCAGACCTTCCATAGCTGTTTCCACTCATCCAGTGACGGCACTGGAGAAGAAGCATACAGCTCAGGGGTGAGCGGAAAGGCGTATGGGTTACTCATGTTCCTCAATTCTGTTGATATGTTTCGCAATCATCAAACGATTGAAGAGAAACAAGAAGGCTCACAACTGTTGGTTGATATAAAAACGGAAGGATAACTCGACATGTCATCACTATTTGATCAATCTCGACATCATTACTGATCTAGCTACCTGGTAATAGTTCAGCCAAGACATGGCATGATATCGATATGGTTTGGTCTAAGATCTATGAGCTAACCACTTTGTAAACCTAGCATGTGTATGCTCTAGGAGCGCTCATCCACGTTATTCTACCACGTGTTTCGGCCATAACTGAATTCAATCATCGTTGCATGCTGACTTTATCAGTGATTCCTTTAGACTTTCTATAGTTTCTCAAGCTGTATTGATACAACATAATGCTCATTTATAGAAAGACTGTTACACAGATGGTCCTTGATAATGTAAGACATTATAGCTATAAGTGGTATAGTCGACACGTAGGCTAGATACAGTAACTAGGTTATCTTACCTTCAATATCTGTTACTTAATGAAAACTCAGCGGATCCTATTGAGCAGCTCAAGAATAGCTAATAACAGGCGTAACCTAGTCCCTGATGTTTTGATAATCAAAATGGCTAACACGAAGCCTATATCCTCATCACCTCTTAGCAAGGCTATTCAATGCTACATCAACTCAACCGTAGGAATACAAAATTGAGCTGGCAGTAAGGACTCCTAAGTCGCCCGTGCGAACGCTACTATAGAATATCTTAATGGTCGTTCCGGTATATGAAAGAGTTGGTTAATCAGAAACTTAAAGAAAGCCGGCTTAAAGGCGCATAATGCAGAACGTAGGCACCAGCACCCTCGATGGACAGCTTCGTAAAGGATCCGTGATATATTCTTTCGAATAACAGGCCTTGAACTTACCTGTAGATTGTTTTCAATACTTGGACAAATTCTTGGAGCCAATCTGTATCTGTCAATACCTGAGGAAATAGATCTAAAGACTACAAGTTATTCCCTTTTCCGCAGTCGATGTTTGTTAAGAATCGGAATCAAGTATTCTTCTTTAACGAGAAGTTGATGGTCCCAGTAGGTTTGAGTACCTATGGCAGTTCCCAATCATTAGTGTACCTTGCGGTGAAACGTAAAGTAATGTAGCAGATAATCCAGCTAAATGAGCCAAGCTATGACTAAAAGTCGAAACATGTGGCTTTGGCCTGCTTATGGCATCGAATCTGATGATTCCAAAGAAGTGGGATGCTTTTGATGACTGGCCGGAGAATCATATCATCTAATCCGAGGAATTCCAGTCCACGTTCGTGCATCTCCGCGGCACTCGAGGGCTTCTAGTAAGATCAGGCTTTTGGCATAGGGCTTTGGGCCATTCAGGCTTGTTCATTGCTTTTACATATAGCCAAACTGACACCCGATTTGCCTGACACATGCGCATGTTAATGACTCGGTATGGCTGATGACAGGGTATGTAGTGACATGGCACATTCTCCACACTGAGACAAGAGCTTATACGAAGCAAATAACCATATTTGGCCATAAAGATGGCTTACAATACATTGACAAGTAAAAGGCCCGACATTTGTAACAGCTGATGCAAGTGCCATTCCAACAAGGTGGTACGTGAAGCACGGATACAACCTCGCCATAACAGTAAGAGAATGAAGTGACAGCCAAAACAGATCGTACTCTGATTAGGAATCAGTTGAGTCTCATGATCCTTCTCTTAATGCCTATCAATCAGTATATATCATTCGGAGAAACCCTCTGTGTTCCGAATCTTCCCGCATCAAGATAAAACCCTGGCTCTATCTATCCATCGCCATGCTATCCTCTCCTGTTTCCTCGCAGTCTTTTTCTTCCCCACGTCTACTCTGTGGTCCTCAAACACGACAGCTCAGTCTCACCGTTGACTCGATGGCTTCAGATCCACCCAACTTTCCATTCGAGCGTGCCTCTGGTCTAGAACCACCTGCCGAGTTTGCCAAACTACGAGCTACCAACCCCATCTCGCAAGTCAAGCTTTTTGATGGAAGTCTTGCCTGGCTCATTACCAAATACAGAGATGTCGTCTTTGTTGCTACATCCGACAAGCTATCCAAGGTCAGTCTTTCCAATAATTAGATGCGAGCATACTGAACTTATTCAATTCAGGTCCGCACACGCCCTGGCTTTCCAGAGCTAGGTGCGGGTGGAAAGGAAGCTGCCAAGGCAAAACCGACGTTCGTGGACATGGACGCTCCAGACCACATGCACCAGAGGTAAGCCACCTTTGGCTAGACGCTGTGGATGGGGAGCTTACAGCTGGCGCAGGAGCATGGTGGAGCCAATCTTTAACCCAGAAGCTGTCAAGAAACTGCAGCCGTATATCCAAAAGACGGTAGATGATCTTCTGGACAGTTTGCAGCAAAAGGGCTGCGCCGAGGGTCCAGTCGACCTTGTCAAGGAATTTGCACTCCCAGTGCCCTCTTATGTAAGTGCTACACGCAAGATTTATATACAGGGAACGTTTTCACTTACCTTATTTAGATCATCTACACAATCCTTGGAGTTCCGTTCCATGACCTTGAGTATCTCACCCAACAGAATGCCATTCGTACAAACGGGAGTTCCACTGCTCGAGAGGCATCTGCTGCCAATAAGTCCGCTTTACTCAAAGGTTTTGTGTGTGACATCAATGCTGATACGATACAGGGAGCTTCTTGATTACCTCGCGAACCTGGTGGACAGGCGACTGGAAGAACCGAAGGACGACCTCATCAGCAAACTCTGTACTGAACAAGTCAAACCCGGAAAAATTGAGAAGGCTGACGCAGTCCAAATTTCCTTCTTGCTGCTTGTTGCTGGCAACGCCACTATGGTGAACATGATCGCACTGGTATGTACTGTTACTTTGAACTTCTTGTGCCACTATTGATAGTTGCCAGGGAGTTGTCACTTTGGCCCAGCATCCAGATCAGCTATCTCAGCTGAAATCTGATCCATCTATGGCCCCCAAATTTGTTGAGGAACTGTGTCGCTTTCACACTGCGTCGGCACTCGCCATAAAGCGGACGGCCAAGGAGGATGTCGTGATAGGTGGCAAGGCAAGTTTGAGAATCCTTCGGTAAAAGGCGAAAGCTATATATACTGATCTTCTTTCAGCTCATTAAAGCGAATGAGGGCATCATTGCTTCCAACCAGTCAGCAAACAGAGACGAAGATGTTTTTGTGAATCCAGATCAATTCGACATGAACCGCCAGTGGCCGGCTGAAGATGCCCTAGGCTTTGGGTTCGGCGATCACCGATGCATTGCTGAGCATCTTGCCAAAGCTGAGCTAATAACTGTCTTTTGTAAGCAATTTACTCACGTTGATGTCCTCCTGCATTTATTGACTGATCATTTTCAGCAACGCTATATCAGAAATTTCCCAACCTTAAGATTGCCGTGCCTTTAGAGGAGATCAATTACACACCGCTACGCCGAGATGTGGGTGTTATCGATTTATCAGTTACTTTTTAATAACACGGAATATTGCGAATGAAGGACATGATTTTTGGGTTTAAACTCGATGGATATTGTTTAGAAACATCTCATCTCAAGTTCTATCAAGGATGATTAATACAGAATAAGCATAATCTATACAAAGGCACAGAGATTGTTCTCAGATGAGAAACTTTCAGCAATCTGAACCAGTGAAAAATGGTCTAGGTTCTTTGTAGAATCAGGCTTCTCGCCGTCAATTCCGTAGGAATATTGTACATACATTTCTTGTTACATTCATGTCATATATACTATTTTTAATCTCTCAAAACTGTAAAGAACCGCGTTATCCAGTCATTAGCTACTCAATCATCCTAGACGCTTTCTTTTGAAGATGCACTGTCGCTCTCTCCATCACCCACAACGACTGTTGTCTCAACAGTCTTTGTGATTCCATGAGGCTCAGGATGCGTAGCGAGGTGGACCTGAGATCCATTGTTGTTGCCCTCATTCTCTGCTGGATCTTTGCCCAGCCTACTCAGCATGATATTGCCAGGCCTGGGGGCAGAAGGGCCGCTGGTTACAACGACACGAGATGTGAGGCCATACCCTGTCGGATTGGACTTGTCTTTACTGCTAGAGTACCAACCTTCACCACCACGACTATGTGAGCTGCTCTTGACAACCTTGGAGATGAGGTTCGCCATCATAAGCTCAATGTAGAGCTTGACAATGTATGCAAGAGGGGCAAACTGTACATATCTATGCTTATGTTAGCTGGCTTTTGGACAGCCGACTAGATACAAACTTACAGATATGGGTCCGGCAAGCTCAAGAAGCCTAGCAACAGGATATCCATAGAGGTTGAGATAAACACCATGCCAGCGTTAAAGTTGAACAACCTCCAGTACTTGTCCAGTCCATCAGCAATCAAGCGGTAGCGCACTAAATATAAGAAGTACAGGTTGAGCGCAAGGTCAATGGCCAGGAAGAAGGACTTTTCAGCTTTCTCGAAGACGATGTTGGTATACTTTTGGGCTTCGGTAGCAGTGTCGAGATGTGCAACAGTGAAGATGTAGCAGACTGCGATATTGACAACTCCAATACTGAGCACAAGACCCCACTTCAAGTGTCTCGCTCGGCGTCTGTTGGTCATGATCAAGGAGACTCGGTTGGCGATGATCTGCGGTAGAAGCTGTGTCTGGATAGACCATAGGATGACTGTAGCGAGGAGAAACCCGAGGCTGTTGAACTTGGTGAGCAAGGGCCACATTGGAATGGCGGAGAAGAGACCACTTACTTTCCAGGGATAATACCATTCAGATAGAGAAAGGTAATGAGTGCAAAGACAAAGTTGACCCATGCCTCGGACCAGATCATATAGAGGTAGGCATTATGAAGGGTCCGTGTACGCTTCCATATCGCTCTCGTTTGCGACACTGCTTTTGAGAAGGCAAAGATGAAGACACCTAGGAAAAGGCCATAGTATATCGAAGCCAGATCGATCATGACGGGCTTCAGTGTGTCAGTGAACTAGAGAGATAATGAATCGATACGAAAAGATCTAGAACGCGTGGTGGGCCATTCTATATAGGTATTCCATCGTCTCTCGTAGATCCCAGAGCACTCCGCATACCAGGCTGGTATATCAGCTAACCCTGATCAACGTGCCCCGTAAGAATAGATGTTACGCATTACTCGGCAGGTGGTTCCGCCAAAGGCTTGATCCGACAGATTTTCAAACCCTGTTTAGATGATGATAATCACCGCTAACGATATAATGCTTGGTAGGGCCAGACACTAACCGGGCTTAACGACGGTGCGCAAAGATCTGCAGGGGGCCAACCAGACGCTACGACCCAAGAGGGCAAGTCTGAAGAGTAATGCCGACGACCAACATGAAGCTCCGGATCGTCGATACGAATGACCTGGGTATGTCGGTAATCTCAACGAGTCAGCTAGCGTCTCTAAAAACTCTATCTTGTTAGTACGGCCAACAGTCGACAAACTGACAGGCCAAGGTGACGTGTAACTGTTACGCACAAGTTTCTGGGGAAACGATCAGCAGCGGGATCGGCAATTGTGCTTAGCTCATACGGGTGACAACCCCGTCGTTAATGTCACTGTAAAGTCATGAGTATATACTTCGTACATCTAGGTATGCTTCTCATCTTGAAGCATGTGTCCTTTAGACGATCACCCGTCAGCCTGAGGGGTGAGAAACATCTGCCTAGAACGCCAAGGTGGACAAGTGTCTTACGCGTAGGAACAACAATGGGAGGCTGGAACTCTAATTTAGACAAGGCCCTGGACCAACACAAAAAAAACTTGATTTAATCGGAACTACCTCTCTTACTTACTACTGTTTAGAAATGTTCCGCCAACAAGCCTTGGGGCTGATGCGTGTTGGCAGTCGTCCCTATCGTCACCCAAGGTTGCTTTGGCATTGTATACTGTTGTTCCTGGTATCATTATCACAAGTGTATCCCCAATTGAGGCTATCTCTCAGCCCGCTACAAATATGAACGATACATGTTACAGTCTTCAGGGCGCAACTCCATGCTAGCATAGCAAAGTTGATACGATTGATCAGCCCTAGTCTTCAATACTACCTCAAGCTCCCCACAGATCATAGGGCAACATAAGCTTCTAAGGACCTACAACATAACGATCCCATGCACCTATCGGGCCCCAAGATCAAGCGTCCGGAGTTTGATTGAGCCGAGAGGGGCCCGACGTTTTCTGCGCTGAGCTGAGTGGCATATTCTGTGGCGTTTCATGGCGTATTGTCTGAATAGGTTTGGCGCGTTGGTCGCTCAATGTCTAGACCATTGTTGGTTCAAAGTTAAAGATTTTGTTATTAGTACGTAACGCCCAAATTACATGCAAGCAACCCATGTTCTGAGGTTGAAGAAGCTGGTTACCAGGACAAATACAGGGGTTTGTTCCGGTTGAATTGCAACGCTTGTCGGTAAATCAAAGATTGAATGTTACGCTCTTGCTTATCCTTGGGCTCGTTCTCGGAACCCAGCGCCGATCCCATGCAAAGAAGTGCAAGGCCATCTTCCTTGCATAAGGACTCTTCATCTAAACCTTTAACGCCATATAATCTCCGATGAAAGCAATTTTTTACAATACAGCAACCTCAAAATGTTGATAAATTTGTTTATTATGGTATCTTCACGATATGTGAGGTCGCTGTAAAGACCTCGGCAAACCAACTTTCAAGCCCCAGTGTGTACGCTAACGTTGACTTGACTTTCATGCTTTTTATTCAAAGACGACACTCAATTTATTCCTAACACAAACACGTACCTTGTTCTTGAAAAGTTCAAACAGGGATCCATCCCATCAAGGCTAATTCGTCAACCAACACATGTCAGATCTGGATCGTCTCACAAAACAACAGCTAAGCCGCTATCCCGGAATGGTCTTCCTGTCGATTGCTTGCTACGCTTGGCAGTTGTCGTAACCTAGCAAGTGGCGTATGGATGCAGCAACTCCTACCAAATGAAGAAATTAAAACGTCTTCATTTGTCCCATTGAAACATGGCTTTCTACTGCCTAGAAGCAGTGAGGGCGCCCAACCTGCAGCCTTCAGGTCCTAAAGGTTAAGCAACAGCTTCCACATGTGATGATTGGTGGTAACAAAGCTCTTCAAATGTTTGCGTGCTAATATTCGATAGCTGATACTAAGACCTTGGCTTCGGGTTTAGTCCGAGTGTCCAAATCGTAGATCTCAGTACCTTACGGCTGGACTTCCATGATCAGACCAACACAGTACTAATATTTATCTCGAGTCGGGTTGTGTCAACTGGGGAGCGGGCTCAATTGTGCCACGTCGCTTGCCTCTCTCTTCTCTTCTTTCCTAACGCTCTGGATGAAACGCTAACGGGCTAAGGGGTAGGCAAGACAAGAAACAGTGCTGCAGTCGATATTACCACTGAAACCACGGGAGCAACCAGCTCTCAACTATCATAGATATTGCGTCTTGCTGTCTGCTGTTTCACCGCAAACTTGGTTACGCTATCAAGGGCTTCTTTGCGTGAACATTCGGTGAATCGATATGAGGTTGTATTTGATCGCCACTGCGTTGTATTCGTATGTAACACCGTCGATTCTCCAGGCTTTTACGTAGTATTTCTGGAACCTCGTTACTCAACATGATAGGCTCTGCCCTTGAACGTGGTAATCAGTCAGTCTAATTCAATCGCACGAGGGATCTGACCAAGCATACAACGCTACAGTGCTAGTCTTTACCGCATAGTACCAATGCTTCGATGAAACTGTCTGACTTAGTTAGGTTTAAGACAATGCAATAAAGCTTAAATACATGATGCGGGCTGCTGCCACACAAACCGCCCGCTTGATGCGGACGCTACATTAGTCAGGCTCAACTATGCAGAATTATGCATCTACTAGAGCGGGCTGATGCTGAGCTATTCTTGCGTCACTGTCTTGAGTATCCTTCCTTCTTCACCGATCCTATTCAGCTTATCCCTGCAGCAGCTACATCTTATTCGGCATCGTCTCACCTGCTGAATACTATCTATCTGATAAAGTCTGGAACAATCTAAACACAACATGTCATCTCCATTCTCCCCTGCTGCAGCAGCCTCGGCCCTTCCCCTCTTCTTCGGCTTAGCTGGGACCAGTATCGGTATCTACAGCTTCGTATCACCCAACAATTCCATCCGCATGTTTGGACTGCGAGGCCCGCCTACTGAAAAAGGCTCCAAGTCACATTCCGAAACCTTTCAGAAGACGCTGATATACGCATCCGGCCTGCGCAACCTTGGCACTGGTCTCAGTACCCTTGGGCTCTTTGCTTTCTGGCAGTTCTCCCCCATCTGCCAGGTAAGCCCTCTTGCGGCGGCGATTACCAAGAGGTGTTTGGGAATTTGTCTCATGTTCGGTACTCTGGTGGCAGTCGGGGATGCTGTCATTGTGCGGCAATTTGCGAATGATGATAGTATTGAAGGAGAGGCAAAGGAAGAGGCTGCCAATGGCAGTATTGGACATGGGGTCACAGGTGTGGCCATATTTGCAACTGGCCTCTTTTTGTACTTATGAGCGGGGTTGGGTCATTTTCCGGGTGTTGGGTTGTTTGTAATTACTAGTTTCTACTATCTTTGTAACTTCCAAGATCTCCTCTCAAAGCCAGTCACTTAACATGTTCAATATTATCTTTTGAAGAACATGACACTCATACTCATAAGGATTCCCGTTTTAGAAGATTCATTTTGATTATATTGTTACATATCTTCGGTGCTTATATCCTCGTAACTCGTACAGGCATCTCGTAGGCGGATATATCAACACTGATACGCGATGCTACACTTTGCATCCCCTTTATTTCTTGTCGCCAGTGTCGTGAATGGCGTTAGGAACAGCTCGCTCGACACTCTCGGGAAGCTTCTCTTGCAACTTCTGGGGAACAATGGAAGCCTCACCGCCGCCCTTGGCATGGGAGACGTTGGTAGATTGGCCGGGGTTGGAACCGGTGGGGTGAACCTGGAGATGTCAGCTTGATCAAAACTTATAAGAAACAAGAAACATACAGAGTCTGGGAGAGACTCCTCTAGATCCTTGGGGGCTTGTCGCTGGATAGCCTCGGGGACCTTTGAATCGCCGCTGGCGTGGGATGTACCCTCGTTGCGATCGCTCTGGTTGATTCCGTCCATGATGATGTTTGTTGTGTGCTTTGTGGTTTGATTGTTTGTATATTGATGAGTTTGAGAATGGAGAGATGTCGAGGCTAGTAGGAAGTCAGACTTATATACCTGATTGTGTCTCACTGGCAGATCAAATCCCAGACGTCATGGCTTCTGATGAAGCGGTGATTCTGAGTATTTGCAGACGTAAGTATGTCGTCTTTCTTGCCCTGGACAATGAAAGAGTCAGCGTATTGGTACATTTTGTAAGGCTGACAAGGGCATGTCGCATGATCGGCATATTAGAGTTGCAGGGGTCGATGACGTTTCCATTGACCCAACTTTGCACCACGTCATTTATACGATTTAGATGACATTGGCATCAAATGATCAACAGTTCTTTGTTTGGTAACCTTGTGAATTTATCCTATGATCGCAGTGTGTTGATGGGCTGTTAAGCGCTTTCGGGTATAAACTATCTGGTGGCGCGGACTTGGATATTTACAAACAGCAACACATGCGCGCTTATGCTTTGGAGTAGAGTACAGTACACATTGATTCAATGATGCTACCATTAGAAAGGTTTTGCGAGTGACGATTAGATATTGATTATTCACGTCACCATCACCTTTGCGATTGGGGTAGCTGACGACCACCCTCACGCATACAGGAGGATACACTCACTGGTGGGTTTGTCCCTTGTTGTAGTGTTTAATTGTTGGTGATTCTAGGCTCTTCGCCTTTTTACATACCCTATACATTTCACTTAGGCTTTACTAATATTTAACCAAATTACCGCGTGTGAGAAGTTGATAATGGATAGGTTATGTTGAGCAGCAAGCGAGGTTTCAAATCATCGCTACTGTAATTGATATCGTCGTGCTCAAAAGCAACAAGATACTACAGAAACGCAGCAATTTGATCTATAGACCTATACTTACAAGAAATGAATAGAATTCATCTAAATGCTTATTAAAACTGTTCATTCATACGTATCAACTAGGATGTTGGTGTTTGCTACAGGGTAGACGTCTATATTGTCCACGTGATCTGGCGTCAATCGCGCCTCAATCCCTGCGCGTCCTGCCTGATGATCGCCACCACTACGCGGAGACACATTCAATCACTCGTGGCTTCATCGACCATGCCAATTTTCATTATCTCTCCTACTTGAGTGTGAACGTGCGCGATACACACAAGATCAGAGGTTACAATTTTGATTTGTTCACGTCCAGCCAACCTTACCTAGCATGGCTCCTTTGCATGATGAAGACTTCGACTCTGGGGACGCTCTTTTCGACGATGTGGACGAAGATGATCTGATATTTGACGATATTGACGAAGCGGACCTGACAATAAATTCTACTGGGAAGCACGGCAGAGGAAAAGAGAACCATGTCCCGGATTCGGTCCCAGCGAAAAAGGCACGACATGGCCCAGCCACAACTGACAGTGCCTCCAACAGTCGGATTGGCGAGGCGCAAAAGATTCAACTTGCGCGAAAGATACTGACAGACAACTTTCGATACAAGTCGTTCCGTCATGAGCAAGAAGCCGCCATCAGTCGACTCCTGGGTGGCGAAAACACTCTTGTTGTCTTTCCTACTGGTGCAGGAAAGTCACTTTGCTACCAGGTAGGCATCGTTCATCGCTCTCAAATTTTCCTGTCAATATCTTACGCTGACTTTCACTCAGATACCCGCAATTGCCTTCCCCGAAATGGACCGTCAGACCAAAGAACGGCATACCGATGATTCGGGCATCACAATCGTCGTGTCTCCTTTAATCGCCCTGATGAAAGATCAAGTCGACACACTCAAAAAGAAAGGCATCGCAGCGGAATGCATTGACTCGACAAAGACTTGGGAGGAAATGCAAAAGATCAACCAGGCTCTTCGAGAGGGACAGCTCCGCCTGTTGTACTGCGCCCCTGAGCGCCTCAACAACGAAGGATTTGTAGAGACGATGAAGCGAGTCAAGGGCGGAGTCAGGATGATTGGCGTAGACGAAGCGCACTGCATATCAGAGGTATTTTATGCTCCTGGTTTCACAAGCATCAGCTCACACTCTACCAGTGGGGACACTCGTTCCGTCCTGATTATCTGAAAGGTTCCACTCCATCATCATTGCGACACTCTTCCAAGTGACTGACTGGGAATAGTTGCTCGATTTGTCCAAGAGATCCATGCAGAGCGCGTCATCTGCCTGACAGCCACAGCTACACCCGCTGTCATTAACGACATTTGCCAGGCCTTCGACATTTCCAAGGAGGGTGTTTTCAGAACATCTGTGTATCGTCCCAAGTGAGTTCTTATCGCAAAATCTCTAAGGTGGTCTATACTAACCGGCCCAAGTCTTAGATTGCAGGCAGAGGCTGTCAAGGTCAAGGACGACAAGTACGAGTTACTCTACAAATTCTTGAAAACCCACCCTGGCTCGACCCTGATCTATGCCACTCTCCAGAAGGTTCTTTGACTTTATTCATGCTGTTGCCCCTCCAGACACTGATTATGGATGCAGCAAGCTGAAGAGTTGGCGGAACATCTCACTAAGAAAGGGTTTCCGGCCGCCTTCTTCCACGCCGGTATGAAAGTGGACGAAAAGAGACAGATCCAAGACGAGTTTATGACGTCCAAGATCCAGACTGTGAGATCAGCTCAACCAACCCAATGCTTACCGGTTTGCTGATGATGGTCTAGGTGGTTGCAACCATTGCATTTGGCATGGGCATCGATAAGCCGGGTTAGTCTTACGCAGCCATCTGACTGAGCACTAAGCAGTAGCTGACGATCACAGATATTCGCAACATTGTCCACTGGGATGTCCCGAGCACTGTCGAAGAGTACTGCCAACAAGTAGGCCGCGCCGGGCGCGACGGAAAACAGAGCTACTGCATGCTCTACCTCTGCCGGGAAGACTTCTGGATCCGTGAGAACTTCGCACGTGGAGACTTGCCGTCTCAAAAGTCGCTACGCAACCTGCTCACGACCACTTTCGATGGCGATGTTGTCAAGCTGCGCCCTGGCGAGACATTCAAAGTCAGTCACTACGGGCAGTCATCAGAATTCGACATTCGCCTCAGCCCCCTTAGCGTCATCTACGCCGCGCTAGAATTGAGGTTCAATCTCATCCGTGCCACGACGCCAGAGTACAGCTCGTACAAGTTCGAAGCGACTCCACGGTACTATACTCGCCTTGAGGGTGACAACTCACCGGAAGCCAAGGCCATTTTGAAGCACGCCAAAAAGGCGAAGAAGTTTTTTTCGATCGATCCGACTCAAGTGGCCACAACCGAAGGCTTACGGCGCAACGATCTTGTCAACCTTCTTAATGACCTCAACAACCATGGCACAATCATTCTCACTGTTGGAGGAGTGGAGCAAAAGTACAAGGTCATGGGCAAGCTCCCCAAGACGGATGCTGCAATTGACGATCTGACGGACAAGCTATATGAGGACCTTAAGAGACGCGAGAAGCAGGCTCTGGATAGGCTCAAGGACGTCATTAAGCTTGTCACAGCCCCAAAATGTTTTGCGCTCTCACTCGCCCAGCACTTTGGCATGGATCTTCCCGACAACAAGAAGAAGTGTGGACACTGCACATTTTGTCTCACGGGTGAAGCAGTGCAGCTACCGCCGACGTCGCCCAAACGTGTGGACAAGGCAGCGCTTAGCAAAGTGCTCAAAGCGACAGATGTTCGAGATGATGCGCGATTTCTGGCGAGGATCGCATTTGGAATCAAGAGTCCACGAGTGGCCAAGTTGAAGTTAGACAAGACGCCAGCGTTCATGTCGATGGCGGACCATGATTTCGATGTAGGTGGGATTTCTGTTGCTTACGGACTCTGCTAACTGGTTGGCTTAGATGATCTTGAAGGAGTTTAAGAAGGAGTGTCGTGAGAAGGATGAATAACCCAGACTGTAATGGGTGTTTCCTGTATCGGGTGTCTATGGATGGCGATATTGTTCAACAGGCGGTGTCACTGAGAAATTGTGTTGATATGTTTGGCGTTATTGAGAAGTTTTGCAGCTGGTGCTCGAGAATTGTTGACTACTATCATGTTATAGTTGCAAAGAATTGAGAATTCATCACAATGCCAAGTGTGTACTTGGACTGCTATTAATGAAGTTGGTGAGTTGTGCTGTTCCTCTGTTTGCAATTAATTGCCTTGCCTGATTTTACACGTACGGTGGACATCCTTGTGGTTTATATAGTTGTTGAAAATGTTGTTCATTTCTGGTGGGAACTGAACACCCGATGGTGCTCTATCCATCTCGATATGGTCAAAATTCTAGCATGGATGTGCGCACGTGACCTTTACGTTGGCCAAAATGCATCGGACGTAAACAAAGCACCACCGGCCGGTCGGGCAATGGCAATCATTGTTTCGTAAACGTGATCTTGTCCAGATTTCGCTAAAGAAAAGCGCAACTTGGCGCTGGAATGCAGCGGTTCTTGGACCCAGCAATTTGTGGTGACATGGCCTCTCTGCACCTAAAATGAGCCGAGACAAGGGTGTCTGGGTTGGGATATTGGCAAGGACCGCCGCAGGTCCCGAATAGAGACAGAGCAAGCCACTGAGTTGCAGTCGTGGATTGAAACGGCATTGCCGATAATGAGGTGGTGTTTTGCTCTAGACGTGCGCTGTGCTTTGTTAGCATTGAGTGGCGCCTACGGTAATAAAAAAAAAAAAAAAAAGGTCTGAATATGTCTAAGTGGCGTCATAGTGGCAGAGTTGATCTGACCTGATGAGGGTAGTACAGAATTGTTTGGGGAGGTATATAGCTGAGTAGTTAAGAATTTGAGAAAATCCAGCAATTGATCTCGTGTTCCTTGTTTGTTTGTTTGTTCCTTTTTGGTGCTCATGTTAATGCAAGGCAAGGCAAGGCAATGTTGTCTTGTGTCGCCGTCGGAGCAAGGGGAGAAAACAGGAAATGAACTATGGCGTCAGTGCGTAAGGTGAGGTGAGGTGACATGGGTGAGTGAGGCTATAGTGGTGATACAGTAGTAGCTGGTGTTCTTTGTCTGACACAGGAAAGAAGGAGTATCTCGTGAGACCTGACAGCTGTTGTTCACATTTAAAAGGGGTTGATCTTTTTTTACTTGTCACTGTTGATCACTGGTCACACTCTTTTGTTTATATTTCTATTTTTACCTAGTTGCAAATGCGAGTGCGTAGGCCTTTGCGTGGGGTAAAAGTCAGGCACATGCATCAGGACAGTAATAAAGATGCCCACATTGGTACGGAGTCAAGGTGGGGCGCTGCGAGGTTTCTACTTGTAACGGCCGGAAAAGCAGGCGAGGCTCTAAAATTATTAACGCCTTGTTTTACTTATTTGACGTAACGGCCCGTTAGTATGCTACTGGTCAGCCACAGCGGTATATCGTAGGAGAATGCCGGAACTGTTGAGAGAAGGGCAAAGTGGCATTAGGGTACACGCATTCCGTTTGCGTGTATACGAGGCTCAGTTACTGCTTGTATCACTAAAAATAGTTCCTCTGTAACGACTTTTCTGCTGACTCTGGGCTGACAGGAGTGATGACCAAAAAGGACTACGTCAGTTCTCATCGTCTCTGGCCAATTGAGTATCATCAAGCTGGCATCAGGTGGAGACGCTAGTTGCGCGGCCGAACTTGAAGTCGATCATTGACTAACAAGGATGCAAATCCCCAGTTATTCTTTTTCTCTTACTGTGTTGGCTGTCTTGCAGTGCCTCAGAAAGTATGTACACAGAGAGTGCAGAGTACAGTACAGTACATACAGCACGCACCACGCAAAAGCAAGCTTTCACATTCCCAATCCCATTTTTATCCCTTCCTTGCGTGACTTTTCACTTTTCCCCTTCCCAACCCTTTTGCTCTTGTTTATTGCTGTCCTCTCGTTTCAGCTTCTTTTACAAGTCAAAACGTAAAAGCCCATCCATCATCGTCATCATCAAAAGAGGGTTTCTTCCATCTTTTTTTTTTGTCCGCCCTTCGTTTAATTCCCTATTCGGGTGCCGATTGCATCACCACACCCGGCACTTCCGATTATCGCATCGCATCGCATCGCATGTCTTCCATCATTGTCAACAAATTAATCTAGCCTGCAAAATTTTGATTCACCTCCAAAATCATATAGAGACAATCACATTTACATAATCTTCCACTGCGGGCAGATAGAAGCGCAACCATGGTCTTTAGCGAGCATGGCCAAAACTATGACGCGCCGCGCGAGATGCAAGATCTACCCGCTGGCCAAGCAGTGAGTTTAACATGAAACCCCATGCATCAATCCAATTCCCTCTAACTTTGGCCTTCTCAAAAGTATCACTTCCGCGAATCCGACGATAACAACATTTCAAACCGATCTCCTGTGAGCAACCCATACGAAAATGACTACGAATCTTTGTCCCCTCCCCCTCCTCTCGGCACCCAACGACCCGTCCCCGATCAGAACGAGTCGAGCCGCGATCTTTTGCACCACTCCTACCAAGGGAGTGTGAGTCAAGGTAGCTACGATGGCCAAGCTAGCTTTGGTCACAACAGCTATGGTCCTGGGAGCTTTGGTCACTATTCCCATGACCATCCTGGTGTGCCTCCCGGCTCTCCGGGTTACGACTACGGCGAGCCTGAGTACGATGTTGAAGCCTCGCGCCTGGCCGAGTCTCGACTATCTGTCATGCATCGTGCGCCCACAATGCAGGAGTTTGGCCATAATAGCGAGACTCTGGACGTCCCCGACTTTGCCAACGGTCGCCCCGACTCAGCCTACCAGGAATTTGATACCGACGAGAGCTGGATGATGCGACAGCAGACGATTGGTGGCGGTCTCGGTCGCTCAAAGACTCGCAAGATCAAGCTTGTCCAGGGCTCTGTTCTCAGTATCGACTATCCCGTCCCCAGTGCCGTCAAGAATGCCATTGAGCCCAGGTACCGCAATGGTCCTGGCAGCATGGAGGAAGAGTTTACAAAGATGCGCTACACAGCCGCCACCTGCGACCCCAACGACTTTACCTTGCGTAACGGCTTCAACCTCCGTCCGCGAATGTACAACCGCCACACCGAGCTCCTCATCGCCATCACCTATTATAACGAGGACAAGGTACTACTCGCCCGAACCCTCCACGGTGTGATGCAGAATGTGCGAGACATTGTGAATTTGAAGCGATCCAAGTTTTGGAACAAGGGAGGCCCTGCGTGGCAGAAGATTGTCGTCTGTCTCGTCTTTGATGGTATCGACAAGGTCGACAAGAACGTTTTCGACGTCCTCGCCACCGTCGGTATCTATCAGGACGGTGTCCTCAAAAAGGATGTCAACGGCAAGGAAACCGTTGCCCACATTTTCGAGTATACCAGTCAAATCTCCGTCACGCCCGACCAGCAGCTCGTCCGACCGGCGCACGACAAACCCGAAAAGAACCTCCCTCCCGTGCAGTTCATCTTCTGTCTCAAGCAGAAGAACAGCAAGAAGATCAATTCGCATCGCTGGCTGTTCAACGCCTTTGGTCGTATTCTGAACCCAGAAGTCGCCATTCTCATCGACGCCGGAACAAAGCCTGGTCCTCGCGCCCTCTTGTCCCTGTGGGAAGGCTTCTACAACGATCGCGATCTGGGCGGCGCTTGCGGCGAGATCCATGTCATGTTGGGCAAGGGAGGGAAGATGCTGCTCAATCCGCTCGTCGCGGTTCAGAATTTCGAGTACAAGATCTCAAACGTCCTCGATAAACCGCTGGAAAGTGCCTTTGGCTATGTTAGTGTTTTGCCTGGTGCTTTCTCAGCCTACCGCTTCCGTGCTATTATGGGCCGACCCTTGGAACAGTACTTCCACGGCGATCACACCCTCTCAAAGACACTGGGCAAGAAGGGTATCGACGGTATGAATATCTTCAAGAAGAACATGTTCTTGGCCGAGGACCGAATTCTTTGCTTCGAGTTGGTGGCAAAGGCCAGCCAAAAGTGGCATCTGAGCTACATCAAAGCTTCAAAGGGCGAGACCGATGTGCCTGAAGGCGCTGCTGAGTTTATCGGCCAGCGACGTCGTTGGCTCAACGGTTCCTTTGCCATGTCTCTGTATTCCCTTCTCCATTTCGGCCGAATGTATCGATCCGGCCACAGCATCATTCGACAGCTCTTCCTGCACATCCAGTTCGTTTATAACTTGCTTAACGTGCTGTTCAGTTGGTTTTCTCTCGCGGCTTTCTACCTCACTACGACTATCATCATGCAGCTTGTCGGCACGCCACAGCCCTTGTCTGGATACCACGGATGGCCATTCGGCGATACGGCCACACCTATTGTCAATGTCCTTATCAAATACATCTACATCGCGTTCCTCATCCTGCAGTTTGTCCTCGCTCTCGGAAACAGACCCAAGGGCGCTCAGTACACTTACGTTCTCTCCTTCATGGTCTTTGGCTTGATTCAGCTCTACCTCCTCGTTTTGACTGGTTATCTTGTGTACCGAGCATTTACGAGCACACCCATCGAAAACCAGATCTCCTTCGAGTCGGGACCAGCCTTCTGGGATAGTTTCTTCGGAGGCGATACTGGCGTGGCAGGTCTGATCATCATCGCCCTCTTCACTATCTACGGTCTCAACTACATCGCCTCCTTCCTGTATCTCGACCCGTGGCACATGTTTCATTCGTTCCCTCAGTATCTCGTTCTCATGTCGACCTACATCAACATTCTGATGGTCTACGCCTTCAACAACTGGCACGACGTCTCCTGGGGAACCAAGGGATCTGATTCAGCCGAGCACTTGCCTTCGGCCAACGTTATCAAGAGCGAGAAGGGTACCGGTGCCGTTGTTGAAGAAATCGAGCAGGAGCAGGAAGACATTGACAGCAAGTTCGAAAAGGTTGTGTGGCGAGCCCTCGCACCTATGAGCGAAATGACGGAGGAAAAGCCCGAGACGAAGGACGTCGAAGACTCGTACAAATCTTTCCGAACCGGTCTCGTTGTTCTGTGGCTCCTCTGTAACATTGTTCTAATTGTCTTTGTCACAACAGACGACTTTATCTCACTCGGTGTCTCAGTAAGTCACTCACTCATTTCCATAATGGACGCAGCAAGCTAACCCCCGTTATAGAAAGCCGCCGATGTACGCACACCCATGTATTTCCGCTTTCTTCTCTACGCGACAGCTGTGCTGTCTCTTGTTCGCTTCTTCGGGTTCCTCTGGTTCATTGGACGAACCGGCATCATGTGCTGCATTGCAAGGCGATAGACGGTTACGGCAGTGCGCCAGGAGGGTTTTTTTTGTTCCAGTGTACGTGGCGGGATATGTCTTAATGATTACATTACATTCTTGGGGTTAAAGGGGGGTGAATACGGTATGATTCTTTTTCTTCTTTGCTTCGGGGTGGTTTGGTACCGAACGAAGGTTAGGGGGTTTGTTATATTTGGCATGCCGCAACTACTGGTTGCTACATTTTGGCGTTGCTTTGCATAGGTAGATTGATTGCGGGTTGTAATCTAATCCCATATTGTACATTTATCATGATGAACCTCTGGCCTGATGTGTGTTGGCATTTTTGTGTAAATGTTGGGGATCTGGCACAGTTTTGTCTTCCTCTTTCACCAGCTGGCTGTTATCAAAGGAGAGTATAGTAATCTCGGCCTATAGTTCAATAGGCCAAAGGTTTTATCAGCCCTGAGACCTTGACTGGCGTTGATACTGTTTTGATTGATAGCTCTGCTACGCAACAACCCCAACATAAATCTGAGCACAAGTCGACTCTCCTCAACTTCCTTTTCTACTTTGTCTCCAACTATCCAACTTGGGTGTCACTGTTTTAGTTATTCCAAAACAGCACCCACGTGGGATCAAACGGTGACAATGTCAACCCAGCCATGTCCTTGACAGGTTCTTGGGGCCATGTCTCTCGTAAGCTCAAAGAAGCTCTTGTACTCAGATGCAACAGCGTAATACCGACTTGCTCAGCCTCTTCTCGCTGCCCTTCCCATTTGAGTTGTAAAGGTAGAGGCTGTTGAGGATGCGAACGAGGGCCACGCTTTGACATTTTATGCTTTGAAAGTAAAGCTACCTGCTATCTTGAAATCTTGTATGAAGCTTGCAATCATTTGAAACATTCATCATTCCATCAAAGGTCAACATTGGATCGTCGATAGTCCACTTGAGTTAATACACGTCAGGAGGTCTATGGCAAGGGCCCTTGACAAGTTCTTGAACAACAGTAAAACAAGGACAACTAAACTATACAGTCCAAAGGACGATGCGATCCGTGTTGTCAAGACGCAAGTCATCCATGAAAAGAACCAGTTTGGCCTTTGTATCCAAACGACGGATTGCCGGCTTGACAGCAATCCTTGGATGGTGGAAAAGTATCCTTCCATAAGCTGGAATAAGCAGGCCACCTTTGGAAACGTATGCTTGGCCGTTTACAGGGCCAGGATCTCATGAGTAATCTCAATTGACCAGATCAAAACGCCAGCCCACCTCGCTACCAACTGTTGGCATAGTTTGGCTCACAGCCTCACATCACTGTCCGCGGCTTATAGAGCACGATTATATTTCCTGGAAATAGAGACGTCTGGGATAGACCTGGTGTGAAGAATGGAACTAATGTATTCTTAGTCAAACTCCAATGGGCCATCAGTATTTGAGCCAAGACACGTTGGAATACCCAGATACCACGACCACAGTGTCAAATGTCTCCAGCCACCAGTCATTTCATTCGTTGACGAATTTGCGTAGTAAGCACCAGCGGAACTCTTTGATGACACGTTGAACTACTATCTTGAGCTGGAACATTATTTTGAGCCAACTGAAGGCAAGGATGTCTTCAATTCACTCGCAGATGATGGAGTGAGGACGGAAGGGAGCTTCAGGTCCATATTCCTCTCGAGTCCGATTGGAAAGCTTCTTCGGAAAGGACTATTAGGTAAGGCTCATTATTTAGGGGGTTACCTTGATATGTAATTTCTGAAAGCTACATCATAGGCATCCTCAAAAGTGATGCCAGTGGCTGTTAGCTACCTCTGACATTGGTGTCACCGCTGATAGATGCTCTAGAATAGAAATGGCATTGTCTGCTTCGCCTTTTAATATCTTCTCTAGTATGATAATTCCTTCTGGTAGGCACTGCTTGTAATTTCTAGAATTAATCCTAGATTATGTGTTTCTATTGAGAGAGATCGTGGTCCTCCACGCCAGCTCTGCGATCGAAGACACGGGTAGTGTCAGAAGCCCCCCTTTGACCAGAGCATCTGAATCGCACGAGTAGGATCGGCTCCGATGACAGGAACACGCCGAAGTCCGTGTGGCTTTGTTTGGGTTCTATTATCAAGCGTATATAGAGAGATTAAGAGTATATCGAGAAACTCAACAGGTGCAGTAGAACGCGGGGTCGGGTTAACGGCTTCAGACTTAGCCAAGCCATACGCAAGATATGTTACATTGGCGTTTATACTCGGCCCTTGCTTCCATTGACTCTGGCCTGATGTGCTTAAGAGTTTTATATTAACACCTCAATGTACCTGGTTTGCTTTATAGTTAAGCGGGGAATATTTCAAGCTGATATTCAGTATTGATATGTTTAGGTTCTCACTCGAAAACCCTTCTCGGCCACTCTTCAAGATTCTTAGCATCATCGCACTAATTTCGTCCTATTATAGGATACGGTTGCTATTGAGCTTGAAGACAACAAGGTACGACAAGGTATTCTCGGCCCCTGCAAGTGGATGACAAGGCCTTCGAATATTGTACAGTGGCGGGACCTCAAGGCGCGAGTGAAGATGGTCATCCAGGAACTACCCTGGCTGTTTAAACCACTAATTACTATATTTTACTTGCTGGTCATCAACCAAATTGTTGTATTGGATGCTATAGCGCCTTTGAAGTAACTTCACTCATTCAAGACTGCTCATGTTTGAACTAATCGACCTTCTCATACACCTAGAACCATGCATTATATCAACAATATGAGCGATCGGGAGCAAAATCTCTTCGTAAAGTGTTTGTAATGATGCTCATCAGTAGATATTCTATGAGCTAGACCTCGGAAGCCATGCCCAAGACTTTGAGTTATCTCACCTGATGCTTCACAGCATCGCAATACACAAAATAGTTAAAGATTAAGAGAGCTTCTTGATTCTTGACATAAATGGTAATATTCTGCGCTATGCGTTGTTGACACTGATATATGTATGAGTTCCCTCAGTCGCGATGTTGATATGAGTATGAACCATACAGCTCAGATATTAGTCAGTAACCATTGTGGCCACAATTACAATTTCGACATGAGTATAAAATGCACATATAAGGTCTTACTTTTTTTGTCACAACCTCAGTACTACCCTAAAGGGGACCTCAGTGTCTCAAGATATACCTTCAAAAATGTCAACCTTAATAGGATATAAGGTCTTAAAAGATTCATGACTTAAACATGTGTAGCAAGGAACCGCGTAAGAGAGAACCACTGCTTCGGGAGAGATAGGTGCTGGTGGCCGTGTGGTACTATACGGCCACATCAACTGAGTCTAGCACAGAGAATCAGATTCGATATCTCTGATCAGCAGCTGCCCCAAACCCTTGGGATGAGACCACGTGGTCGAAGAATGTTGATTCCCTGTCCTCATTGCACTCTGATTCTGCCATTGCAGCTTCAAGCAGCCAAAAACTCCTGATGAATGTTTCTAGGTGCTTATGGGAATTTACTTTATATGTAGCATTCAAAATTCTTCGCACCACATACTGTTTTAGTTGTCGAGAGGTGAAAAGTTGAACGTGTCAATGAGAAGCATGCCAGACCATTCTTCCTTGACCAAGTACACATACCTCACTCCAGACTGCTCCGTCTAATATGATCATGGGTCTATAGGATCATGTTCCACCCAGTGCTAGATTACCCATTCTTTCTTTCCAAATACAGGTGACTATCAGTCTTGGCATCAATGGAGGTAGATCTTTATGCAAGCTATTGACTTGGTACAAGATGGTGAGAACCTCAGGGCAAGCAACTATATCACCACTCCCTCGCTTAGAAGTTAATCATAGGCGCCTATCTAAGCATGGATTTCATAGATTGACTTCGAATTTCTCACCGGTATTCATGATCTGCATCTTACTTGGCCAAGAAACTTACCTGTCAGATGTTATCTCAGTCTTGGTGGGTCATCCCACTCATGCAGCATAGTCTCGCTCGAAATCCAAGTAGCCAAGCTATAGGCAAAGACATTGGGGTATCCTAGTTTGAGATTCCACGTGGAAAACGTTCTTATCAAACTAGGTGTTATCTTGTGGTATGAGAGTGAGCTAGAGGGGGATCTCGGAGCTTCAGGCATGATTCAAGATTATGAAAAATTCTATCATCGGCCAGGCCGATAAAACTGATGTCCTATTTTGTTGTATCGGGGACCTAATATTCGCGCACTCTGAGTACTATAACGTGCTAGAGAAGCGTTGGTGGTTTGTCGTGGCTCCCCTCAGCAAGGATATAGATATCACGGCGACGCCGATTTGCCAATCTCAAACCCCATTGGCCAGTCGAGTCATGAAAGAGTAGCAAGACTTTTCGATAAAGATAGTGTAAGTATCCCGCAGTCAGATTAATGTGTCGTGGTACTTTCGATGGCGTATCAGCGAATAGTTTATCATTTACTATTCGGTCGGTTTGCTGATGTTATTGCCGTCGGCGTTTCCCCTCCCATGCCTATGCAGCCATGTCCTGTGACTGACAAGACGACACGTCGTTGGGTATAAATTGCTGATCACGACTGATAAGAAACAAAGGTAGTTGCCGTGGCGGTGAAAGACTTGGGGAAAAGAAATGCATCCGAAAAGGAATCACGGCGTTGAAAGTCCGTTGTCCGAAGTAAGGCTGCAGAGGATCAGATCAGCTGATGGAGGTGTCAAGATAGCATGCATTTGTTGTTTGGGGTATGCAGCGACAGGGGGACAGGGGGTTGTCTACCTAGAGTAATACTGATGATATAGAGACATGAGATTGATGATAATGCTGTGATCGACTTGAAAGGAAACAGGTTTGTCAGTATGGCTATCTGAGCGGTGAATGATCATCTCTGAAGTCGTTTTCATCATATCCCATTACATTCTATCTTTATCTTTGGGTAATGATGTATCAACCAGGGGAGGGGATGGCTAGCCCTACCACCAATTCGCGTCAACCCAGTCAATTACATGAAGAGGACGTAATCATTGGGTAGATAAAGCAACATCAAGCTCAATCGGAGCTGAAATGTTTACTGTTCATTGTTGGTGTTATCTATCGCCGGGCACACGGTATGTTGGATGATACACGGCAGATGCTATTGAGGGTAACCCCCCGACAAATTTTGCATGACTAGCGCTACACACGGGCAAGCAGCCCTTGTCAAAACCGGGGGAGGGGGGGAGGATGGCTATTGGTCAGACTGAGCTATCTCTGCGCCGAGAGATGCAGGGCAATCTCGATTTAAGCTTTTGGTGATATCACTGCTGCTAAGAGGCTTCGAGACCAAGGACATTGTTGTCCGTGGGGTGTGGACTGATCATGTTGATCTGCTTATCATTGGTTTGGGCCTCACCTTGAGGGTGTGAGGCCTTTGATTGGCAAAGATAAGGTGAAGCAGGTTTTTGTAGCTCAGCTGAGGTTGTTGACCGAGGCATTCACCGCCCATTGACTTCACTTTCATTGCGGTCACTTAGAAATGTTCAGAATAGCTTCTAATGTGAAAGGTTCTCAATTTAGTCTTGTCTAAAACTAAAGCATTGCAGTATGCCATCTTCAGATATTAAGCATCTGCTAAAAATTCATAATGTCATAAAAATCAAATGCAATCTTGTAAAAAAAAATCAGATAACTCGCTTTTGTCTCATCCACGTCTCATGAAAAAATGCAAATCCAAACATCCAAACTCTTAAACAGCAATGGCCTTCTTGGCGGGTTGATACTCAATACCAGATGAGTAATTTGCCGAGCCGTTGGTCTTTGTGTTGATGGTGGTCTGGGGAGCCTCGTGCTGAGCGGGCCAGATCTCGTGGCCGGCCTCGAGCTCCTTCTTGTGGTGAGCCTGGAGCTGCTCGCGGACGGACTGCTGGAAGAAGAGAGGACCCTGCTCCATCTCGGGGTGCATCTCGCCGTTGACAAAGACACCGGCGTTGACGTTCTTCTGGGCGTTGGCGCAGAGGTACTTGTCCTCAGACATGACACGCTTGTAAAGCTCAGAGATGAGAGTGAAGTCTTCATCGGAGGAGTGCTTGTTGCGGTAGAACTCGTAGCGCATGGTGGCGCGGCTGGGGCTGTGAGGAACGAAGCGCTGGATCATGAAGAAGTGAGGAGAGATGTTGGTGGAAGCGTTGGGGAGGTAGTAAGTGACAGCAATGCGGAAGCCGCGGTCAATCTGATCTTGTCGCTGGGCACCAAAGTGCTGGATGTACTGCTTTTGTGTCTCGACCCAGTAAGAGTTGAGGTCGGCGATGGTGGGGATGTCAGGGTGAGCGACCTTGCAGTGGTAGCACTCGTTGTAGTTGTCGGCGAGGATCTTCCAGTTGTAGTCACCCTCCATCTCCCAGACGTGGTCGAACTCGTAGTCCTCAAAGTTGTAGTAGGAGAAGCGAGCGTGCTCATCGAGGTTGTCAAAGTCATCCTCCCAGGCGACCTCAGGGACCTTCTTGGCGTCCATGTTGATCCAGACGAAGCCGCGCTTGTCAACCTTGACGTGGATGGGAAGAAGACCGTTCTGCTTCTGGTCGAAGCCAGAGCTGGCATCACCAGCATCACCCTGCTCAGGAGCGACAATGGGGAAGGTACCGAAGCGGGTGATGTTGTGGAAGGCGTTGATGTTCTCGTTCTCATCCATGCAGATGACGAGCTCGAAGTTGGCGATCTCATACTTGAGCCAGTCGCCAGCCTTGCGAAGACGGTTCTTGTGTGTGGTGAGGAGCCACTTCTTGGAGAAGATAGCGCGCTTCTCAAGCTCGTACATCTCGACAGAGGTGTACCAGGAAGCGGGAAGGGCGCGAACGGCGCTCTTCTCCTCAACAGGGGCAGGGGCAGGGGCGGCAGTGGAAGCGCCGCCGAAGCCAAAGTATCGTTTCAAGAATGACTGAGCCATTGTATGTGTGTTGTGTGAAAGAAGGAGGAGGAGGAAGTATTAGATTATCTTGTGTAAAGATAAAAGTAGTAGAAGAGTTGGGGAGATAAGAGACTTATATAAAAGTCTTGAGTGTTTGTTGTAGTGGTTGTGAGAGTAGTGTGTTTGATACTGATGATAATTCTGTTTCTGGTCGGACCTGGACGTCTTCTAAATACTTTCTTTGCATCTGCCACATCTGAAGCTAAGAATAGGGCGTGGCATACTCTATCCCCATCCACCCCTTGCCACCTGATACCTGATGCCGTTCATCTCGATAGATTGAGTTGTTGATTGGAATCAGGTGGCCCTCTACGCCGGTATTGACGGCCGGTCACATGATCGGAGCGTCTATCTTTGGGGCCCGGCTAGCATGATACACACCCTTTGGAGCAAGGCATGTCCGGGCCTCACAGGAATAGGATTAACTCGATGACGGGTCTCTGCAAGTGTTGTTTCTACTGACGCCACTGCTCTACTGGGAACTTGGGCTTATCCCCCCACGTTGGAGACCTCGCGTCCCCATGCCTTGTCCTGAAGTGAAGCGAAGCGAAGCTATAGCTACCTGGAATAGACCGTTCCGGACCTGCAGATGCCCAGCCTGCAAAGAAGCTATCCACGCATATTCTGGATCATTCAGTAATGCAAATCTCTCGGCAGATTTGCTCTGCTATCATGAGCTATCACTGTCAGCTCAGCATAGCTTCGGTTAGGCTTGCTCTGCTATGCTCTATTCTCCAAAAACTGAGATACAGAGAGGCAGGGCTGAAACAGACATTTCGGCCAAAGCACGGCCCGGCCACCTGACCGGGTGACGAAACGGTGATGTCTGCATTGCCACGAGTTTGAGTCTTTGAATGGAATTTGATGCCCGGCAATCAGTGACCGCTTGACTGGTCATACGGGCATCAGTTATTTCGTAACTGGGTACGGTTTCAGAGAGGTGCATCTGCATCACGGCCTCCATCGTGGTCCCATCGAGGCGAGGCGTCAATAATTGATGGGGAACTCGGAGGCGATAATTCTTGATACTGATAGTGATACTGGAACTGATACGATACCATGCAAATGGCATGCGTGACCAAAGGGAATCGATAATGGACCACTAATTCAGCGGCCGCGTTGCAATAGCAATAGGACCCCCTGAAATTCGTGGATCGAGGCGAGGCATTTGGGCGCGTAGTCGTCGATAGAATAGCAAGTTTAACCGAATTTTCTTTGTAACTGAGTTAGTCAAGTCCCGTTGGCCGGCAGGTCCGCTGTCCGCCAAGTAGTGAATGACCATATGCGTAGCGAGTCTGGACCCTTGGTCAGAAATTTTGGTCTGAGAAGCTAACCTAACCTACCAACTAACCCAGTAGCCGATATCGACAGCTTCGCTGGGGCCGATAGTAACGGTCAAGTCTAGCCATTTTCTCCCCATGGGGCTGTTCAAGAGATTTCCGGGGGGAAAGGAGTCATGTTTAGGCTCGAGATTCCTTTTGTAAAGCGTTGAAAATTTTCAAAGGAAATGATCACAATTGTGAATTTTGTGCAAGCTCAGAGGAGGAAGGATAACGAGGACGACTGACAGGCGCCTTGAGAACTGCCGACAGAGTGAGAAATGCCTACGGGATATCGT
The DNA here is from genome assembly GCA_021655865.1 of Fusarium guadeloupense. Classification (NCBI taxonomy): domain Eukaryota; kingdom Fungi; phylum Ascomycota; class Sordariomycetes; order Hypocreales; family Nectriaceae; genus Fusarium; species Fusarium guadeloupense. The sequence continues at coordinate 11,698 of JAJJWM010000213.1, read as the reverse complement.
GGTTTAAGAGAGAAACAGCTGGTCTAGAGACTTCAACAATGTAGAGGAAACAGCGATAGAATCATACGAGTCTCTGCTCACAATGGTTCGTTTTGTATTAGACAGTGACATCAGTTTGGAACAGAGACTCTGAGTGCTCTCTGAATTATAACTTCTTTTGGTTGGTATTATATGTGAATCAAGGCATATTCGTTGTCAAACTTGACGATCGCTTCATATTTCAGGGCAAAATCGTTCGTAGGATAGGAAAATCATACGACCTCTTTCAAACAATCGTATGTTTGGGTAGAGGAAGAGAGCGACGGTACCCATTTACTCATGCGAGTGTGAACTGCCACTCATACTATATATCCAAGTGGCTCTACAAAATTTCAGCACTTGTTTTCTTGAGTTGACTCTGACTATGCTTTTAGATCACTCCTATGATTCAAATATATTCAACTATCGCCAAACTACCTATACTACTGAGTATATCGTCATCACCTAAATCTGCATATCCTACCCTAAACCGTCGACAGCAACCAAGCCGGAAACAAGAATAGCATGCTTATGTAAAGCACTCTCCAACTAGGATGAGCCCTGACGATCATCTTCGTCAAGTCTTACCCTACAATGAACATCTCGATCAAGGATCATGATCTAGGGACAAACTATGGAGAAGGCGAATATGACTAGAACCAGCAGAGAAGAAGAGCAACGGGCATGGAACAAGTCTTCGAACATTCAGGATCTACAGATTACCACCGATAGCGGCATCCAAGACACGCACCCAAGCACCTCTGTCCCGAAATAGATCAAAACTCCAAACGTTTCAGGCGATTTGCATAATCATCACGGCGCAGCAGCTCTTCTCGAAGCCATCGACAACCCTGTCCTTTGGGGCACGTGGGGTAGGTCAGCCAGCACCGCACAGCGCAGCACCGCACGGTATGACACTCCGGGGTTGCAGATAACAAAAAAAAACGGGCATGGGGCATGGGACATGGGTGGATGGGGCTAAAACAAATAAAGACGGGAACTGTGAAAGTGTGATCATCACGGCCAAGCCAATCCGGTGTATTGCAAAACCCCGATGATGGAGTACAGGCGCTTAGATCCCCCATCTCACGATGGCCTCGCTTTCTGGTTCCTTCATTTCCCCGGACATGACGATGCTTTTCTTCCCCAGACATCTCGATGGTCAAATGATGGGGTGATGGGGTAGACCAAGTCACTAACTCGAAAGCATTGACTACGTGTTGGCCCATGGGCTGGGGAAAGGTGACGAGGCTCTGGGGAAAGGTGACGAATGCCGGCATCGCCACACCAACCATGTCGAGACCATGATGGACTTTGGTATGGGGAAGTGGATTCGATTACTCAATCTGCATCACCATTACGGGATAGGTAGATAAAGAACTAGGGTTCGCCTTGTCCGGATGCCAATGTGCGGACAAGTCAGGTCTTGGTAGCTTCGATACAGCATCTAGCCTTCAATCGCTGCATATGGGTGTGAGGGGATTGGACAAGGGCTCGACAAGACTCTTTTGTGACTTATCTGTCTCGTCTCGCCTGTAATTAGTCGCTTCTGACTGGGTGACAGCGCGCCCCCATGCTTAGGTCCGATTACCGGTTGAGGTTGGTGGAGTGCAAATTGTGCATGAAGCTAGACCAGAGACAGTTTGAGTTACGCGTTATCTCTTTGTGCGGAGAAGGGCAGGGGGGGACAAGCTTCTCCGACAGAGTGATATCAGCGCCAGCGATCTCCGGAGCCGTGCATGCCGTGAAGTGAAGGAGTGCGGGGGAGGGGGACATGGAGATAAGGCTTTACCTGATGTGGTTTTTGGGCAGCAACTCGTACATGAGAATGGGACACGGACGTGGATAACGAGGTGGACCGAGAGCTGACAGAATAGCCTGGTACCATCATCTAGTGTCTATCCTGGCCTAGGTGCTCAAAGTTTTTGTCAGACAAGACCATCTGAGCACTCCATCTTGATGATATCGTGATCCACACGATAACCTCAAAAACAACCAGGACAGCATGATGATGATTGCAAAGAGGCTGGACGGGCTGCCTTGATCTGGTGACCTAGAATTATCAAGTCCAGGAACGCCGATGAGTAAATCGAGTTACGTAGATGTTCAAGGTTGCAGCAAAGACCAAAGCGTCAAAGACCCCCCATCTGTATCCATCCAAGATCAGATCTCAAAGATTGTTCACCTCATCCACACGAATTACTCGCATGACACTGAAAACCCATCGTCCCCCTCCCATAGTTAAAAACGAGGTTATCACCGCTATCTTGCCAAAACAAAAAAACGTACGATTCTTAGAGATAGATAGATATCACGTGATCGGATTCCCTTACTTAGGTACCGGAGTCCGGGGTGGCCTCTCCGGAATTCCAGACCCTGCCCGGAAAACGAGATTTGGTGAGAGACGTCCGGAATACGGTGGCCACCGAGACCGGCACCGTCTCTTGGGCGGGGTGATAAAAGGCCCAATGGACGAGATGAAATAGCCCATCAATTCACTTTGTAGTCGTCAATTCAACGAGGAACGACTTGTGTTTCTTGATTACCAACTACTGTACAGTCAATTGGTACATCAACTCCCTCTCCCTCTCTCTTTTTGCTTATTCCCCACCTCAGAGTCCCCGTTCACCAGTAACATCAACAAAGACTCTTTCTTCATCACAATGGCCTCTCAGTCATATCTCATCGTCGGAGCTGGCGTCTTTGGCGTCTCTACCGCCTACACTCTCATCAAGAAGTACCCCAATGCTTCAGTCACAATCGTTGACCGCGATCCCTATGACGGTGACAACCGCTCAGCTGCTTCGTGGGATTGGAACAAGGTCGTCCGCGCTGACTACGACGACCTCATCTACTGCCGTCTCGCTCTCGAGGCTCAGGACATCTTTGAGTCCGACCCTCTCTGGCAGCCTCACTTCCACAAGGCCGGTGTCTTTTGGGTCTGCCGCAGCGACTACGCTCAGGATGTCATCAACAACTACAAGAAGCTCGGCCGTGAGCACGACATTCAGGTCTACTCTATCGAGGAGGCCAAGAAGCTCTATGGCGGTCTGTACGAGGAGGCTGACTACACTGGCGCCAAGGAGGTGCTCGTCAACAGGAACAGTGGCTGGGGTGCTGCTGGCGACTCTCTGCGCGCCGTCACCCGCGAGGCTATGAAGCTTGGTGTCAAGTACGTCGTCGCCGACGTTGCTACTCTTCAGATTGAGAATGGCCGAGCCACTGGTGTTCAGACATCAAAGGGCGATGTCATCTCTGCCGACACCGTTATCCTGTCTACTGGCGCCTTCACAGCCAAGCTTCTAGAATACAGCGCTGCGCGCCACAACCTGCCTGATCTGCGATCCGGCGACCGAATCACAGCGGCTGGTATCACTACCGGCATGGTGACCCTGGATGACGAGTCATACGCCAGGATGAAGGACATGCCTGTTGGATTCCAAGGATACACGTACAAGCACAGTGAGTTTCACTTACCCCAGAGCAGAGCCCTGGATACCCCGCAGGGAACGAGAAGCTGACGCCCGATTACAGAGTCTCCCTTCATTGGTAGCTTGCCACCCACCAAGGATCGTGAGATCAAGTGGTGGGGTCGCAACATCTTCAGCAACCACCGCCAAGTCCTCCCTGGCCGCGTCGTGTCTGCTCCCCCTGACGAGAAGGACTACGCCCAGTGGAAGGTCCCCACCAAGCTCAAGGAGGACATTGACGACTCCAACCGCCTCTTCTTTGGCTCCAAGGGCGCTCACTGGAAGTATGAGCACCACCGCATCTGCTGGTATGTAGATCCCCTTCCCCTACCCCTGTGCGCGGTGCGCACAGACTACGTGAATTTCCCGACTGACTCCGAATCAACAGGGACGCCTTCACTTCGAGTGGAGACTTTATCATCTCTCCGCACGCAGGTGCTCAGGGTCTGTACGTGGCAACATGCGGCTCTTTCCACGGATACAAGTTCTTCCCCGTGCTGGGCAAGTATGTGGTGCAGATGCTCGAGAACGAGCTCGAGCCTGAGCTCAAGGAGAAGTGGGCTTGGGACCGAGAGCGGCCCGATGGTGCCTTCAACTGCGAGTTCCCCAACAGCGAGATGAGGGACTTGATGGATCCCGCTGCCAGGCTGTAAGAGTAAGGTATAGACTAGTCTTTAGTATGACGATCATAAAAGAGGTAGAAATCAAGGAACAGTGGTTGGGGAAGGGCTGCGGGGGAGAGAGATTCAGGGATCAAAGCAAGGGATGGGTGGTTGGATTAAGATATGACGTGTGATTAAGGCGTACTTGGGAGCATTAATGTTGACTATAATGAATTGAGAATTTTCCATGCATATTCTATTCCGGGTTGGATGCGTCTGTTTCGCCTTGCCGAGAAGCTGACCTGCGTTGTCGGAGCCGTTTCTATCTCACTTGTAGAATGACAGAGAGTGATTGAGTGCAGCACGTAGTTATCTCGTTCCCCTTGCCCGTTGCCCCTTGCTAGGCGTTTTCTCCTCATCCCCACTCTTATCTTACCCCCATGTCTTGGTGTATGCTTGATGATCTCGGATGGATGTAGCCATCTCCACACCTGTTATCTTTTCCCGATAGATCTCCGTGCGTCTATTTGGAGGAAGAGGTGTTTCGGTGACAGAATGTTTCTAGAAGGCGTGATAGAGAAGGCAAAAAGAAGAAAAGAAGAGATGGATGGATAGGTGCTGAGTTGGAGTAAGGCCGGTATCGAAGAGTCAGGTAGATTTGATAAGCAGTGGAGAGAGTTGGAGACTTGGGTGAGATAACAAGATAGACGGGGCCACTGTTGGAGTTTTGATGACTTCAATGCTCACTCGAATGCCCACTGCTCTTACTTTAGCAGTAGCACTCATTACAAGCACCTGCATCTTTTTTTTGCCAACTCAACAACCTCTTGTTTGTCTTCCCTCTCTCTCTACGGACATGCCAATGGTCTTCCTGGTTCTCGTCTCTCGGTGGGCCTCTCAGATTCGATTGCCACCCCCCCTTGTACCTAAACTACTGCAGCGCCTGAGACTGCACTGCACTGCACTGCACTGTACCACCACCACCTAAATTCTTAGCTTCCCCTAACTAAACCCCGCGTTATCAGCAAGGACCACTAACCTTAGCAAGGACCAGTAGGCAGTGCGGGGTTTGTAACTATCCAAGCCCAAGAGCAGGCCCTGCAGTGTCTTCGATTGGTATTTAGTGGAAGCGGGCCCCTTTGAACAAGGTTCGACCAGCGTTCATACCATCCCCAACTGTTTTGTTATACATAGTATTCATTACGCACGACCTGGTTTATTTGCTTTTATTCTTTCTCCTCATTCTCCTCTCTAGCCTCATTCTTTTTTTCTCTCTCGTCTTCCTTCCACTCTATCCTCCTTCACAATGTCGCGATCATCTATGTCGCCCGCTGAGGAGACTACCACAAATCCTACCACCAGCTCTCGAGGCAGAAGACGTTCACACCACGCCTGTCTGACTTGCAGGTTTGCAACACCACACTTGAACATTTGTACTACCACCTGATATTAATCTATCTTTTTTAATAACTCCAGACGAAAGAAGACTCGCTGTCCTGGAGAGAAACCCGCTTGCTCAAGCTGCGTCCGTCTCAAACAGTCATGCTCTTATCCCCCGGCAATCAGGCCCTCCCAGAGCGGTCCATCGGTACGTTGTGCATGTTTGCACACGGTCAAAAAAGAATACAACTTGACGATTAATCAATAGGAGGAGAGACTGGCTCATTTGGAAGAGAAACTCGACTTTTTGCTCAATGGGACCATGTATGTCTTTACCGCTTCAATTGAGTTTTGGTATATACTGACTCTTTTTTTTTTTAGGTCACAAAAACAGCAGCAACAGAACCAACAGAACCAACAACAGCAACAACAGAACCAGCAACAAAGATCACCACAACAGCAGCAACAGCAGCAACTAGACTCTGCCCTCGAAGAAACAACTGATACCTCAGAAAAGTCTTACTCTGGCGTTCGAAACACACGCGAAACAAGTTACCCTACCAGCCATCCCTCGGTCAAGTCCGAGCCCGACAGCTCTGCTCTACGGCCCAGCTCCTCCGACATCGCCGTTGGCATCGCTCTATACTTTGAGTATTGCCACCGACAGCCAATATGGTGCTTTGAGCGCGATGAAGTCACCGACTTCCATCATCTGCCCGATGAGCTTGCCTGCAGTATTCTCGCTTTGACCCTGCGCTTCTCTGAGAATGGGGACCAGGCTAAGCTCTACGCCAACAATGCCAAGAGCCTTATCATGCTGAGGATCGCAAACGGGACCGTGGATCTTGCTACACTCGAGAGCTTGTGTCTTCTTTCTTATTCTTCTTTTATCGGTATGTTGTCGCCGTTTTTAGTTTTTTTAATGCGTCCAGACTAACACTGCGACAGACGGAAACGTCCACCTTGGTCAATTCCACCTCGGCCTCGCATTCCAACTATGTCGGTCGGCCATGCTCGACGTCGAGTCTGTCTACGGCATGGAGGATGCCATGAACGAGCGCAAGAAGAGGCTATTCTGGAGTCTTCAGATGCTGGAGCAGTCGTACGGACGCCAAGAAGGCCTCCTGAGCGTACCAACAGAAATCTGGCGCCCTTCCTACTCCACAACCCGAGGGGTCCCGGTCGATCACGACCCGAGAGCCCCCACTCTACCCAGAGATGACCTTGGTTGCCAACATCCCAACGAACCCGGAATCTGGAATACGAGTGTCCACCTCGGCTGGGTCTGGAGCCAGGTTAGGAAGTACGTCTCTGACTGCGCCCACAACAACATCAAGGAGCCATGGCGACACGACTCCATGTACGCCAAGGTCCTCGCCGACTTTATGGAGACGGAGAACAGGATCCCCATGTGCCATCGCTACGACACAGTCAAGTTTTATGAGCGCAAGGTTGAGGATCTGAAGATGCATCGCGACTACTGGGCGCCCTGGTTGAAGGAGCAATTCACCTACCACGTCATTCCCACCGTCTTGAACCACCCCTTCTTGTACATTGTTGGCGCTCAGCACAACCCCAACCTGGCGATCCCAAATACCTTTTGGAGACGGTCTTCAGAATTGGCTTTATTGCATTCGACATGGATCGTTCGCATGATCGACATGGTGGTTGACAAGCAAGTGCCGCTTGCTGATCCCTTCTTTGGCCATGTCGCAGCCATTGCGGCCACGGTCCATCTCTATTATTGCTGTGCTGCTGCGACGAGGTTAAAGCACAAGTCGAATACCGACTTTGCCAAGTGTAGGAGGTTCCTCAAGAACTTTCTGCCCACTTCCGCCGCTTGCAGAGCATTGGTATGTATTTCTGTGTCTACTACAACGAGAACCCTCACTAACAGTCTGCAGGATCGCAACCTTGACAAGATGACGCGCATTGCTGCAGGCACAGAAAGCATGGACGTTGAGGATTGGATGCCCTCCAAGATCTACCTTAGCGTCCCGCTCATGTGGAAGATCCTCCAGTTCAACACGGTAGCTGACTCTCACGAAATGCCGACGGCTGGCCTCCTCAACTCATCACTGGTGCCCAACTCGGTGAACGAGGACGCTAATGAGAACGTGACTCTCGAGATCATTGTCGCCAGCGCGCCGGAAATTACAATAAACACGGCAGATGGAGGCCAGGAGGCGCCGACACTCTCATACAACCCAGGACCCCTCTCGTCGCAGGGCCCAGACTCTGCGCGGGACTCGGCGTATGATGAGATTCCCGTCGACGACAGCCTAACATTGTGCACTACGCCTTGGCTCTACGCGGACTCGTCGCAGTTTGTCAATATTGCCGACATGGGCTGCGACAGCAGCGCCCAGCCCACGCTTAGCGAGAACCGGGGGCCGGCGTGGTGGGAAGGGGAAAACTTTAGTAATATCATGTTTAATCACTTTTAGTTGGGCGCAAAAAGCATTGGATTGGATTGGAAAGGATTGGTTCTTGTCAGGATACTGTATGCATAGAAGAGTTCTAGGTTAACTAAACTGGGGCGTTATGGAGACTAGGAGTTCCTAGTCTTTTGGCATCAACTGTTCGGTTTCTCTCCAAGTCATTCCATTGTGATTCTAAGCATTATTCTAGTGTATCCTGTTTGGTCCTTCCATGCATAACACTAACTTAGTCAGTCAGGCCTCTCCAACGCATGCACCGTTAGTCGTTGGTTGCACAGAAGCAGGGCAACAAAAAGTCTGCATGCAAAGACTTGGGCCTCTCCACCTATGACAACGTCGTGCATGTCTATGTTGGCTGCAACTCCAAAGATGTCACCCAAATCTGCGGAGCGGAGCTTCTCTTCCCCTTGTTCCTTGCTCTCTCACGACCGTCTCGATTTGGGGGCAGTCCGGGGTAGCCGAAACCGGGGAGAGATCAGCATTTCTGGGGTAGCATAGCTTAGCATGCGGGGAAAAGGTGAGGAACAAGGTGCCACGGAGATGGAGATGCCGCTAGTCATGCGCAATGTGTCCATCCCTAGCCTGAAAAACTCTTTCTATTATGTTTCTATGTGTCATTAGGAGCCATGTTGTCTGGGTCCAAGCGGAGGTTGAGGGCGGGGGCGGATACCAGTATACGGGGGGATCTTGCATCCCTCGGAAGGTTCATGGCATCTTAGGCCTGGGTTCTTGTATGTACAATGCTGGGGTGCCTCCATCTGGGGTAAATGGGGTTGTTGAACTGTGATTTTCCGGGGAAGTCGGGGTATTCTGGATACCGGGGGTTTTAGACACAGTGAGGGGAGTTTCCAGCTTTGACTAAGACGTGATTGAGGCTTGCAAGGAGGTTGGTCAGGTGCCCTGGCAGACTTTTCTTTTGATACACGTTGCGCTGCACGGTAAACAGACGAGACTCTCCTAGCTCGAGGTGAATGATCAAGGGAATCGTTTCCCCTCACCGCCCAGACAAAAGGGTCACACAGCACATTCGTATCCATCAAGCCATTGAAACTCTGTCGTTCGGTTCGCTGGGACCCTGCAGATTGATCAGATACGGCTTGTTCTAGACGTTTTGCTCGGCTGAACCGGGTTACTGAGTTAGCTGGCTGAGGTAATGATCACACAGGACCGAAAAAAGTCAATTGCAGTGCAGGGTAAGATAGGCCGGTCGAGATCTTGTCAGAATTGCATTCTGCAAGCGAAAATCGCATGATTAGAGGGGAACGCTCAGACATGCCGTCTCTTTGGTTGGTTGCTTTCTCTTGTGGACCGAGAATCGGTCTTTTGTGATGTGTTTGCTATGTAAGATTGGTCTGTGTCTTGGCCGTTTTTTGTCCACTCAACACCAAAGGATCTACCACCATGAATCAGATATCTCGATAAGAGTGCGTTAGCCAAGAAGAGATCAACTGCGGGATCACCGACAAAAAGAGATTTTTCTTTACGAGAGTAACTACGGATAATAGTCGAAGAATAATGACCAGGCGGATGTCAGTAGTCAGTCAACTGACGAGATAGCACGGCCGCAAGTCATACGGTGTGCTGATATACGGTGAAGAAGAGGGAAAGGCCTGGGCTGGCAAAAGACATGGTTTACACAATCAGCTCAAAGGACCGATGTCCAGATGAGGGATGAGGGCATCGTGAAATGTAATTTTACTGCAAAAGGTCCCATGACCAAAGACTTTGGGGTGGTTGGATTGTGAGGGAGAGGGCAGCTGATTGCGAGTCCCAGCCCCCCTCCAAACTCCAACCGGGCGTCTAACCATTGGCTCATTGAGCCTGATACAGACCGTTGAGGGTCTCGGACTGAGACTCTGAATGTAAGATTCCCACGCCGTGTGTATCATATTCCCCATACCATGCATTGCGTCGTCGTGTTGCGTGTTTGTTATCACCAGGCGCTTTCTCTTCCTATCAAACCGGCCACGGACTCTAACTCTGCCCTGGTCGGCATTTGATACCCGGTGGATCTCACCACAATAATCCTTTATCTTTCTTCTCCGCATACCAAAATAGTAGAGATACGCCTACACCGCACTCTGGACCCCCCTCCCACCACGGCGCCGCCGTGCTCTCATACCGATCACGTGAGCGCTTCCGCAACCGGAGCTCTCTCATGTTAGTCGCCTTATCGCATCCATGACATAGTTTACCTAGTTTTGGAGTCGATCTTGGCGACGGAGAATGTGGAGACTGGCGATTGTTGGAGTCAAGATATATTTCGACAAGAAGCCTTTTCTTTGCCAATAGAAGCTCTCCTGTTGATGATCATCTGTCTCTTCAACTCTCTCTCATCCTCTCCTCCCTTAATCACCACATAGACACATCGACAGCCATGGCGCCCTCACCACGCGTTCTCATCATTGGCGCTGGCATTGTCGGCGTCAATGTCGCCGACGAGCTGGTCTCTCGCGGCTGGACCGACATCACGGTCCTTGAGCAGGGTCCCCTGGCGATGCCAGGTGGCTCAACCTCTCATGCTCCGGGTCTGGTGTTCCAGACAAACACCTCAAAGACCTTGACCAAGATGGCCACATACACAGTTGAGAAGCTGTTGTCGCTAAACTCCTTCAACCAGGTTGGTGGTTTGGAGATTGCCACCACTCCTGAGCGACTTGAGGAGCTCAAGAGGAAACGGGGTTATGCTTATTCTTATGGTGTCGACGCTCAGCTCATCAGCCCTGAGCGGTGTCTTGAGTTGTACCCTCTCCTGAACAAGGAGAAGGTTCTCGGTGGTCTTCACATCCCCACCGACGGTCTGGCTCTCGCTCGAGACGCTCAGGCCAAGCTCATTGAGCGCACACAAGCCGCTGGTGTCAAGTACCACGAACACACAGTCGTCACATCCATTGACCACCACGACGGCCACGTCTCTGCCGTCAACACGAAGAACGGACGATTTGAGGCTGACATTGTCATCTCATGCGCTGGTTTCTGGGGTGTCGAGGTTGGAGCCATGGTTGGCGTCCCCATCCCTCTGACACCAATGGCTCACCAGTATGCCCACACCACTTCTGTCCCTAGCCAGAAGGGCAAGAACGAGGAGCCCAATGGTGCTCAGCTCCCTATTCTCCGTCACCAAGATCAGGACCTTTACTACCGCGAGCACGGCGACCACTACGGTATTGGATTCTACGGCCACCGACCCATGCCCGTTGTTGCCGCCACTCTCGGCGAGACCCCCAAGAATGTTGACCACAAGAACATGCCCTCCAGCCTACAGTTCACCGCCAAGGATTTCGAGCCAGCATGGAAGCTGACCCAGGAGATCCTCCCCCCTCTGCGTGAGTCCAAGGTTGACTGGGGTTTCAACGGTATCATGTCTTTCACCCCTGACGGTGGCCCCCTCGTCGGACAGGCCCCCAACTTCGACAACTTCTACGTCGCTGAGGCCGTCTGGGTTACACAATCTGCTGGTGTTGGCCGCGCCATGGCCGAGCTTCTCACCACTGGCCGCGCCGAGATCGACCTCTCCGAGTGTGAGCTGTCCCGTTTCGAGCAGGTTCAGCTTTCCCCTGCCTACGTCCGCGAGACATCCTCCCAAGGTTTCGTCGAAGTCTACGACATCCTCCACCCCCTTCAGCCCCGAGACTCCCCCCGTAACCTCCGCGTCAGCCCCTTCCACCAGCGCCAGCAGGAACTCGGCGCCTACTTCCTCGAGGCTGGCGGCTGGGAGCGACCCCACTACTTTGAATCTAACGAGAAGCTCCTCAAGGAGCTGCCCGAGGCTTGGAAGCCTGTTGAG